>JANHZU010005074.1:29811-39876 GCA_032468055.1 Acrochordus granulatus | reverse complement strand
GAAGGAAGGAAGGAAGGAAGGAAGGAAGGAAGGAAGGAAGGAAGGAAGGAAGGAAGGAAGGAACCCTGCATTGCCAACTTCTGGGAACTCTACAGCTAAGCATCTCCAAGTAAATCATAAAGAGTTTTTCAAGAAGTCCTATCAAAAATCGAACACGTAAATCAGTCTGCCTCCAAGTAATCGCTTTCTAAAACAAACAGAAGTTTGAAACACTGGTCTCAAAGCAGGAGACAATTAATTAAAAGGAGTGATAATGTGAACGGGGTTTTCAAGGTGGTTTCCAAATCTGCAGGGTGTTGGGTAAGGTGTCTCAATCAAAGCTTTGATCCTTTGCCATCCATGTGATCACAATGTGTGTATGTCATCTTGCAGACTGTGAACACACACCCATCTACAGAAGCTCTACTTCTGTATGGACTCAAGTGCAAGGCCTTCACATCCAATGCCATTTTTGAATCTGTGCAAGTCACATCCAAATCTTCCATTAAAACTTGCCCTTGTCAGGTGTGAAAGCCCAAGCCCAGGCAATGAGATTCAAGCTAACAGGTTTATTCGTCTTGCAGATTTACAAGAATTTGTCAAACTAAGGATTCAATACCTATGGCCAGGAGATAACAACCAATAGCCATAAGGAGGGATTGGGCCTACTGCACTTGTGATTACATAGTCACACAAGGCTGATGCCACGTTTGACACCTCTGGCTCAGCCTTCTGTTCTCCTACATCCCTGCTGCATCAGCAGGGAGATCATCCATAGCAGTTCCATAATCCACTTTTTAATCCCATTTTTTCCAACATTCCTGCAACGCTTACTAAAATTAGCAACACAGCACAAACATGCCAACACAATAAAAATTAAAGAAATGAGGAAGTGGCCGGTTCATTGATTTTCTAGCTTGGGAGCAACTCTGAATTTAAAGCACTTTTTAAATTGTGGTTTAAGACCTTAGCTTGTATGAAAACTAATGGTTGAAATTTCCTAGTTTGAGGAAAATGAGAAACTATATATTTGACCTCTGACCGGAGGGACATCATTTAGGAATGAAAAAGCCTGAGTGTCTCTTGAACTATGAAAGTGACCTAAATTGTCAAACTTCAACAACCTTGATCTGTGTAAAAATAAAATTTCTTCTGTTTTTGATGAAAATGCCTCTGAGAAGAACCTGAAAAAACTAAGTAACTGGATGTGGCAGATCTTAATATATCGTATTTGCATATGCAGAGGTCTGCTACTCCAGCAACCAAGCTATGGTCATAAGCTTTCCATATGAACTTTTCTTAGGAGGCTAGCAGCAATTCCATAGCTGGACATAAACAAATGTATACAATAAGGAACAAATCCTCTGTAATGTACTTTCCTCTTCATTGAGAATCTGCTGTTAAAGACACCATCAAGTCATCACATCAAAATCACAAGAGTATTCCAAATGTCACTTTGACCCATTCAAGACGGTGCCTCTATGTTTTTCTTGCACCGCTGAGGTACTGGTACCTGGAGAAAATCCTCCAAAGGTGGTTTCATCATTCAGAGCAATATGAGAAACAGGACCCTCTAAATCATTTAGGGCTTATAAAGTTCAATTTAATACCTGAACCCCCAAAACAAGTCATAATATGACCAAATGATTACAGATGAGCTAAGGAGCATGGTGGCTCAGTGGATAGGATGCTGAGTTTGATGACTGGCAAGGCTAGATTTGAGACCCAAGAACTGCATGACAGGATGAGCACCCGTCACTTACTCCAGCTCCTGCCAACCTAGCAGTTTGAAAGCATGTAATGTGAGTTGGTAAATAGGTACCAGTGAGAAAATAACAGGGATGTGAAAGGAGCCCCCTGCTAATCCTCTCAACCTGGATATGAGTACAGTACAGATGGACTTAATTTTAATTCTTTATCCATATCTGGTTGTTTCCTACTCATATGATGCTAGGCATCCCTAGGAATTTAGAGAATTAGCATTGGTTTGTGGATAATAAATTGTGAGGTCACCTCATGACCTCCATCTTGTCCTTTTACAACACAACTCAATACAACACATGTCTGAAGGAATCCCAGGTTTCTTCAATGAGAAGAACAAAAGATGGAACAAGCTTTGCTGTCAGGCAATCTTCCCTCAACATTGTTGCTCTATATTGTCTAGTTACAAATGGGAAGTTATCATCTACAGCACATTCTCCATGGTTTCCAACTGGTTGAAGAAAGTATCAGAAAATGAAGGGCAAGTGTCATCCTTCTCAGTCCACCCACCCTATGCTTTGCCCTTTATCTTTTTTTAAAAGCAAAATGAACTAATTTGAAGTGGGTCTCCAAGCTAAGTTTCATGGAAATCCTATCAGAGCCAACATAGCCCCATTCGGGTTTTGTTGCCAGGCCCTCCCAGACCCTGCACTATAAAAGATCAGGACTGCTGAAGTAAACAATCTGCATGCAGTGAGAACGCTATTGAACTTTTCTCAGAATTCAATTTCTCCTTTGCCAACTGACATGGATCATTAAGAGTGCTCTGCAAAAGCTTTCTTACAGATTAAGTTTGAGCACTGATCACTTCATCTGAAACAGCTAAATCTCAACTTTGATTAAATAGAAAAGAAATCCATCAAAGAACAGAAGGGCTCCTAACTGGGTTAGGAGGAAGAGGAGTTTGGTATACACAGAACGTTCTAAGTGCTGCAACAAGGTTTGTTTAGTTCAACCTACTTCTAGATCCTGCAAAGCAAGATTTTTAAAAGGAAGTATTGAACAGAAATAGAGGTTGAGTTTTTCTCCCTCACAATTTTCCTCAATGCTCTTCATTTCACACAGATCTATTCTAAGTCCAATGAAGATATTTAGAGTAAATAAAGCATTATGAGCAACAAAGCAAACATCCAAGGGTTTTGAGACAGATCTTGGAAAAGATTAACTTCTCATTTCCTGAACATGGGAAGCCAAGATTCTTTACTGACCTCAGTAAATTCTTAAAGCTAATTTGCTCCCTTACTATTTTCCAGACCAAATCTGGAGGTCAACCATTCCTGCTAATCTTTCACACCTTGTGTTCTTCCAAGAAAAATTTCTGCAGATGAGTAAGATCTATGGGAGCTCACCGGCTCCTTGTAAGGAATGATAAGTACTATATACCATCCATTCTTTTAAAATTCTATTAAAATTCTACCAGCTGCTGTATTAATTTATAGGATTGAAACACTTGGTTCATGACCAAATGATTAATTAAACCAAAATAAAATTTGATAGAAAACTTGTCTGTAATTACTATAGCATACTGGCTTCCTATTATGTGACAGAAAGTAGAAAATAATGTTTTCAGACATACAGGCTTACTTCAATTAATTACATTTTAATTAAATCTCTATTTGGTCAGACTCTGCTTCCTTTCTGAAATGCAGCTCCTATCGTGCCACCAAATTCCAAGGGTTGCCAACAGCCCTAAAAGAATTCTGTACCCCCGAAAGAGAAAGTAGGAAAAACCTTAAGCACCAGAAATAGATAAAAATGCTAAAATGTCCTCAACTTTCCTGCAGCATCAAACTGAAGAAGTAGGCATGCCAGAGGGCTTTTAGTTTTTCAGGAGAAACTTCTGAATAATATGTTCTTCTGTAATGATAGATCACCAGCTTGTTGAGATCTTCTACTACTTTCTTCTACAATATTTAGACAGTTGAGGAGGAGAGGAAGGAAAAAGACTCTATTTCATTTTCCTGAAGTGTTACTGCTGGAGGAGTCATCCAATTATCTCTTATCTGAGAAACTGAAAAGGGATCTTTCCTGCTTTATGAAGGCATCCATATCAACATCTATTAGTCAAGCCAAGCTGCATCTTAAAACTACCTAACACAAATGTATCTTAACACTCAAGAATTGTGCAAACACTCCTATGCATGGAAGGCATAACAAGGAAAAGGCAGCCACACCTCCATAATACTCTTACAATCTGGAAGGTTTTCCATGATAAGAATCTAAATACAAATTAGATATTCATTCAAGGATTTTTGTGGATCATTATGAAAATTGCAAAACTGGTTATTTTAAATAAATGGATGTTATAGTTTATCCACTGGGGAAAACTCCTAGAAGTTGTGAAACTGGAATTGTGAGATGCTGGCTTAAATCAGGACAAGTTGCCAACATCGTGTGCTAGAAGTAGTATCATTACTTCTCATAAGATTTTCTGTGCCACAAGACTGCTCCATACAGAAGTTTCAGAAGGAACAGGTTTGTAGTCCAATGTTTAAAATGCAAGCTCTCCTCTTAAAAATTAGCCCATCATGTAAGAAAAAAGCACATGCCCTGAACAGCAGAGTCCCATGCAAATCACAATGACTCCAGTTAAATTCTGGTAGCAAGACTGGGAAGGTATTTTTGCACCAAATTCTTCTGCCTCCTCTTGGTGATTCTTTTTTTTTAAAACAGGAAAAAATATGCTAGAAATTTAGATCACTTGATTATCTCTAAATTGCATGTTACCACCTTCTCTGAGCACTAGATATAATTCTTGTTGGCTACTTCAAGGGTACCCCATCTTATGGGATCACTTGTATCAGAGCTGGAAAGATGTTACTGGTCTTAGAATGAAGGTTTCATCTTCTATTATTACTAATGGGGAGGAAGTATGGATTTATTTTGCCTGTAAGATCACTGGAGTGGAGGCTTCTACTTCATAGCAGCAATAAAGAAGTGATAGAATGTTTGCTAAATTTTTGGTTACAGCTACAACACTCTGTAGGACAAGAAGTCCTACCTAAGACTGCAAATTGCACAAAAAAGTGCACACTATTGTCTCTGTGTATTCATGTGTAAAATTTCCATATATTTAATTTTTGTTTGTATTTTCAAGTCATTTTTGTCATTTTTACTGCTTAGTTTTGCATTACTATTTTGTGAGAATAGTAGGAGAATAGTAGGAGAAAAAAAATATTTCTCTTTCAGCTTTTTACTACGGATTTCTAGCCTGGCCCCTGACTGCATTTCCTGTTTTCTGTTTCATTTTATTTTTAATTTGGGCCTGCGACAACACAAAAGCCAGGAGAAAAGGACATCAACAGTAGTCCAATGTTTAGCAAAGCCTAAGCACACTTGTAACTTTTTTTAAAAAGCTTCTTCAGGGTAGGAAAAGAATAAATACAGGAATGAAAATAGCTCACTTTAAATTGTCAAGGAAATAAGGTACCATCTTCAAATAACCATTTCCATATCTTCAATGGAACCACATGGACTCCTTAGATGTTTACCAAAGATAGACCAAGTCCATCATGAGATAATAAAAGAGTTGAATAACAGACCGATTTTCTTCAAGGTCACCTTGCCCAGGCATGACTGATCTCTCATTGCAAACACATAGAGGGTAAGATTCTAGGTTTATTCTCTAGCACCGTGAGCTCAGTCGCTCAATGGGTTTGCAGACAATTGATGTACCTATAAACCTTATGTAAAATATTTTGCTAGGCCCTGATGATTCCCTCAGAGCAAAGCCAAGGAATTTTAAGAACCAGAGGAACAAATAAGAAAAGGAAGAATTCATGCAATGGTTCATCTCTTTTATCTTGCAAAGAGTCCTGATCAACTTTAATTTATGCCCAAATGTTCTAATGTTATCATTATTTGTTCCATCTCTTCTATTCTTCAACAGCTACCCAAAGAAGAGTTTCACACTGTGAAACAATATCCAGAATCAGTCAAAAGATAATCATGTTTATTCTAGGATTAGGAGACAATCACCCTATTCCTCAATGCCCTAACTTTAATGCAGTCTTTAATAAAATTTCCCTCCCTCAATTATTCTAATGTTAACAAGACTTTAAAATGTTTCACTTTGTATAAGAAAAAGTCCCAGTTCCATCTAAACTGGATCGCATTTTTAACTCTTATTCCCCAATAGCAAACTATTTTTTCACCAGGAAAACAGATTAAATTCAAGACAGCTGTTTCTATGTAACTGGCTGGCTATGATGACATTAAAATTCCACTTCTTGTAATGCAAGAAGTTCTGTAACCCTGTCAGAAATGAAACCATTCTCAGAAAAAGTCTGGTAATAACCACAAATCTTATTTTGAATAATGATGGTTGGAGTCAATGAGAAACACCCATCTTGGAAGGAAATTTTAATTTCTCTGAATAAATCAGGGTTATATAACCACTCCACTTAGTCTGCCTGCAGCCAAACCTCACTGGAAATTATTTTCTTTATATCTTAATTCATTTGGGGGACAGCAAAGACCTTCATTAGAACTCCTTAGAAGATAATTCACAGATTACAGGAAACTGTTGGGACAGATATGCCTTTTCTAAGGATCTAATTTTAGTATTTCAGCACGGAAGAACAATCTCAGCAAGTAACAACACCTGCCCCATCTTTAGCTGATCTTGGAAGCAGACTCAGTGCTGGTTAATACTTGGACAGGGAACTAACTAAGCTTTCCCAGTCTGCTGGCTAACCTCAGAACAAAGAAAAACATGACAATATCAAACTATTTCTATATACAATAGTTCAAGAAAATAACTTGAACACCTGATTATCATTCCCCTATTTTAAATAAGAGAATCTGGCCAGATATGGAATTTTCGGCTTTGTAAAAAAAAGCATGCAGTTAATCATGGCTGATTTTTTTAATCAATCTGTCAAGTTGACTCATAAACCAAGTGATCTTCAAGGAACTATCTTGGAAGACTCAATGTGCTTGAAGAGAAAACCAAATGACAATGCATGGGGTTCACTTCCTTGCTCCCATGAGGGTAGATGCTGGGAAGATCTCTTTCTGGTGGGAAGAAAGCCAAAAAGCCACTGGAAAGGCATCTATGGGCTAAAAAACTGTGGGGTTAGCTACTGGAAAGGAGCATAGGAAGAAACTTAGGGCAGATCAGCCCAGCACAGGCACCAACCAAAGCACATCCTGGAATACCAAATTCCCATGCAATGACCACATCTGCCTAGAGAGGGAAAGGCACACACCAGCAAATGCTCTCTTTCTGGAGAAGGCATGGAGAAACATCTAGAAATCCCAATGGATGGGTAAAGAGCCCTCCCCAAGTCCTAGGAGAAGAAAAGGAAGAAGTGGTGTCAACTGAAGATGGAGAATTAGCAATGCTGATATTCTCTGAATGTGTCACACTACCTCTGTTCTACAAAGCAGCTCAACTTTAAATTTGCCAAAGGGAGGAAGAACTAAAAACTGGCCTTTCTTTCTTTTGAGGACAAAAAAAAGTAAAAAAATGTTTAGTGCAGGGGTATCTAGCCTTGACAAGTGTGGATTTCAACTTGGCAAGTTGAAATGTGGACTCCAACGCCCAGAATTTCTCAGCCAGCATAGCTAAGTTGAAGTTCACAATCTTAAAGCTGCCAAGGTTGGGCACTCCTGGTTTAGTAGGTGTTCTTCTTCCACCTGAGCTACAGTACTTGCCCAGAAATTAGCTTCCTTGAAAATTAAGAGACATGATGACTAGTGTCTTCAGACTTTAGCTTTCAAATGACTTTGCTACAGAATCAGCACTCAACCAATTTTCTCCAGCCTTCTGTTCCTTTCCTGGGTAACTTCGGGCCAAAAGTTATCTTCCAGCTCAACTTAATGGAGATGGGAACACTGTGTCCACCACTTTAAGTTCCTGAATGAAAAGCAGAATATAAACACAATAAATAAATACTACTGTACTACAATCTAGGACCAGAATAAATGGCTCTAGACCAGTCTGCACATCTTACAGTTGCCAAGGTTGGACACCCAGATCTAGACAATCTCTTGCAACAATTCGTTATTGCATTGCCCCACCCACACAAACAGTTCTAAGAAAACACAGCAAGCTCATACGCCCTCCCAAGGATTGTGTACATATTATTAAGAATTAAAGCTGCAAGGATTCAGAGATCTTTTGACAGCTCAAATCCTCTCAATCTATGAAACCTTGCAATGTTAATTTGGCTTGTGCAATACCAACAGAACCTGTTGAATTGCTTTTCAGCAGCTCTCTCGATACTTAGGATCTCATCTACTGCCAGGACCACAGGAAGCGAGTAAGTCTCAATGTTTATTAAAGCCAATGGGAAATTACTGTCTGAAGTAAAACACAAGTAAAATTCAATTCAATGAAGAAAAGGATCAATTGCTAGAGGTAAATTTGGATTCTTGTCCATCCTGGCTCCTGTCTGCTCAACTCAACAGTGATCAACTTCACTGTTCAAAGGATGTTTGAAGTTTTCATCTTTTCAGATGGAAACAAGCTAATACTTGCTCTCTTCTCTTTAAAAAAGAACATGGAAACCATCTCCATTAGAAGGTCAACAACTATTCAAGGTCTGATGGGCATTTCTGGAAGTATTAATGCAAATCTAAAACTGAAATTTTACTATCTGAATGAGATTTTAACTTAAATATACGAGCACTTTAGATCTGAGGTGTTTCTTAAACAGTTCTCAAAGAACAAGTATGTCAATTATTAAATATTTAGATTTAACCATTTATCAACTCACACTTTCAAGATATCCTTTTGAGGAAACTAGCCATGCATTTTGTAGGCTCAGGAAACAAAAGTGTCATTAAAAAAATACATGGATTTAAAATTGTAAGCTATTTCAGTTGTAATCTATTTTCTTCTTCTTTTATTTTATAATGTTATCATCCAGGCCATCAAGTTATCTTCTACAATATACCCTAATGTCATATTCTAATCACCACCTTTATTAATATAAAGATGATGTCTATGAGTGCTATATACACTAATGTACTCTAAAAATATCATCTCCCTTTGCAAGATATAAGAGAACCAAGGTGCAAGTCCCTGAAATTATAAGCTTTCTGCAGAATTATTGAATATACCATCAATAATCAACTAGGAAAAAGAATCACTGTCCAACACGTTTAAGTATCTGATGAAAATAAAGCCCAACACCAATAGCAATTCATCGCAGCTTTGCAAATGGCTATTTAGCTTTGACATCATACTTCTAAACAAATTAAAATACATGGATCAATGCACTACATCCCAGGAAGCAAGACACATTGATTCTGATAGAAAACCATCTTTGACTCAATGATGATGGTTCCATCACAATTTACCAAGAAACATTAAGGCCAAACTGCCAGGGATGGGTAGCAGGAATTCTCTCTAATTGTATCTCACCAGGAGAAACAAGCCCTTCCACCTTTTCTGGGGAAGGTTAGCTGACACATGGCAAAGGTGAGATTTTGAGAATCTCTGATTTCTGGCCATTGTGAGGAGGAAGAGATAAAAACATGCTTTATTCCAGAATTCTGTTCTTGCACTGATATTCTTTAATGGTGAAGGCAATGTTGGGGGTCCCCACTCATGTGAAGATACAGCGCTTCTAAAATATCAGGTGCTGATTCAAGACTTCCATTTAGGGACTGCAAAATTTCCAATAATTCAACATCCATCAGGTGATGCTGAGACTGAAAAAGCAAACAAGCTTTTCATTGAGGCATTGTTACAAAATGGATCAGATAAAGCAATGGGCCAAATTTACTTTATAATTGTTCTACAGGAGATCACTTTGAACTGTGACATCATTTTTTTCTTACTTACCAAAGCAAGAAGAACTTAATCTGTTTTTACCAAGGTTGGAATTTAGAAAGTTCTACAGCAGGCCTGTCAAACCTTGGCAACTTGAAGATGCATGGACTTCAACTCCCAGAATTCCTCACCCAGCATAGTATAGTCCACACATCTTCAAGTTGCCTACACTGTAAATCTCTGCTGTACAGTACTGCTTTTTAAAATTTTCTTCAGTAGAAAGTTCAAGAATCATGTACCATCTTGATTCAGCAATTTAAAGTAATTTCAACTTATTATTAGATGTACTTGCTGGATTTGTGAGTATCTATTCTCCAAGACACTCAAATAATACTCTGTTCCTGGTCGGAAAAGAAGAGGACTTGAAGCTTCTAACTGAGAAAACCAAAACAAGAAGTAAAAAGTACAGATTAATGTAAAAAAAAGTGATAGTAATCTCAAAGAAAAATCTCTCCAAAAACAGAAATGGTCAATGATGTGTTTCTTCAGAATGTCAAAAATCTGTCTTGAGATTTAATCACAGAAGATGGGAAAACAGCTAC
>JANHZU010005074.1:7985-25435 GCA_032468055.1 Acrochordus granulatus | reverse complement strand
GGCGTGGAACGGATTATCTGACTTTCCATTGTTTCCTATGGGAAACCGCGTTTCGCTTTACGAGAATTTCGCACTAAAAGCGTTCTTCCGGAACGGATTAATCTCGTCTTGTGAGGCACCACTGTACTTTGGTAAAACTCCATACCCAAAATCAGAGAAGGAGTATTTTAAATATTTCCAAATCACTGGATCTTTTTCCCCAGAAAGAAAAAAAACAGACATTTCTTTGGAAAAATGAAATACAGCCTATGTTTGTTTTATAACACATATCCTGGATCTGAATTTCATCCTGCAACTTTAAGAAAATGGAATGTATTTTGTACGCTTTAGTTTACCTATAAAATCATCAGGTTTGGTATATGTACTTCAAAATGAAAAGGCAATTTACTTAAAAAGTAATTATATTTGCTAACTGAATTTACTTTAAAAGAGTTTTTAATCCTTAATACAAATGGAAATGTAGGTTGTAGAATTTCAAGCAAACAAAAGAAAAATGTTTCCTTAATTTCATAAGTGGATACATAAAAGTGGACCAAGACAGAAAGAAAATCAACATAATAAAAATCAGAGTGATGAATTCTGATTTTTGACACTTCCATGCATTTACTTTTTTAAGAAAAAAATCAGGGAAAACAGGAAAAATACGAGGAGATTCATTGCATACATCTTTCAGTTTCCAACATTGTTTGGCCTCATTTCCTTAACTATCTTTATATCAACAATTTCTGGTTTTTCCCAAGAATGAGATTTAATCCATGAGATTTCTCTTTTGAAAATTAGATCTTTAGCTCAACTTGTCTACTCCCTTGGATCTGTTAGCCCTCAGGCACAAGGAATATAGTTTTTATATTAAACTCAATTGTTATTTTATATTAAAATAACTACAGTATTAGACATGGGAAAAATAAAGGACAGCAATTAAAAATAATGTTTTAAAAATAATTTGGTTTTGTTTCAGAGTTAAGACCATGTATTTCAGTTATAAAAATGTTTGGCGTATTTAGGGCATGTTTAAAAAGTAAAATAGATGCCTTCGCTCAAGGGCAAAACTCACTATGCTGCTTTTCTTTACCTTATGCCAATCTGTTTTGATAATGACTGGACTCTTGAAAAGAAATCTTTCAGAAGAGGAACTGTAAATGCTTAAGTTTGCAGATCCCTACCTTAAACCTTGCCGGGCTTTAAAAGTACACATTTTATTCCTTCCACTTGAGTTCTCCAAAAAAAATGCTATTTTTCCCACCCACTTTTAAGACATTATTATTAACTTGACACCCAAAATGTACAATGGCCTTTCAAGCAAAGGAGGTTTCTTAAATTCAACAACATTTATTTCTGTAAAAAACATAAAGTTATAATTGTTCAGAAAAGGGAGGTTGCCCACTGCCTCTCTAACATGAGACACTATTCTGGGATAACTGATTCAGCGCTTACTGCACCCAGATTAGTCACTTAAACAGAATATGGGACATGGGCTTGATGGACCGTTTCCCCACATCCTAAAGGCCAGAACTGTGATTTCAGTTCTAATTCAGAAAAGAAACTTCTTGCAGACTAGACTAGAAGTTTAGGAAACTTGCAAAACTAGTTAGAAAATGGATCACTCCCAAATCTGCTTTCAGTGGTTCCAAATCTAAAAATTTGGAGTGACCTCTTTGTGATATGCAACAGAGCAAGTATCCTGCCTCCATTTAGAAAGGCTTCACACTGTAATAGAGCAGATGATTAAACAAACTTGGATGGTCTGTCAGGTAAAAATAGATATGTCCTTTGAAAAAGTGCAGAAGATCTGCAGCCTTCTTTAATTATGACAGCTTTTCAACATCAGAATATGTTAATCACAAAATCTTAACTTGCAGATCATGGAGTAAGACAAACATCCCAGCTATCAGAAGTTTCAAGAAAATCCTAAAGATATCCCCCAAGCATATCTTGTTCTTCTAAACCATGACTATATTTCCACTTGGAAACCCTGTCACTAGTCACCAAATGGCAGGCTAAACAGAAACTGAAGGATTTGACACCCTAATGAGAAGGTCCTCCTTTCCAACAAGCTACCCAGAGTTCTTTATGAGTGGACAGTCAGATACATTGAATAAAACAAGCAAGCAAATAAATAATTGTAGGAAGGGAAAGCAATGGGGGCTCTCCCCCTACACTACAGATTTTGGAGGAACTCCAAATACCTCTTAATTTGAGTGGCAAATTTCGGGGTAAATACATGATTTGAGCTAGTGCCCAACTTTACGAGTTCTGTGGGCCTGGTGCCACACAACAAAGTGCCCCCAAGCCATATAAAAACTGCTACTCAGAGACTGCTAGGAGACCTGTTGTAGCTTAATTTTGTTTTAAAAAATAAACTTCACTATTTACACAATTACAGACACTCTACTCATTGTCACAATTCAATGTATAAAATGTCAGATTGCATTGTATTTAATCCTGGGTTTCCTCACTTGATATATGTAGGCACCAATTCACCTTGAGACCAGAAGTACACTCAACTTCAAAATTTTAAGATAAGTAATGAAATACAATGATGAAAGCACCAGCTCCTGGCATCACTTTTATTTCCAAAAATGCTCTTGGATCCCACAAAGGCTAAACAGTCCTGGTTGTTTCTAATTTTTGATCCCAATGTAATTTAAGCTATCTTTCCCCCTGAATGTTTAGGATGGATGTAGACCTGATTTACATTGTCACCTATGCTAAATATTCAGTAAATGTGGGCTAACCCACAAAAGAAGAGAAAGATAATATTTCTTGGGACAAGAGAACAAATGGTATCCTAGTCTTCTGCTAAACTGAGGATGGAAGGTTGCTCTTAAGTAGTAACCATTTTAAGATTGACTTTGATTCCCAGCAGCAGCCGTCACAGCAGACATCTTTACTGACTACTCACTCAAAATGGTAGATGCATCTACTGATCCCAGAAAGTTGAGGGCTCTGGCTTAAGAAGTAATTAATTCATCTGTCTCAAATAAATATAATAAATAAATACCTGGAAAAAAGTGTCACCAAATATGAAAAAGAATACTTGTAACATATTCTATTTATTTTTAAGGTTGGAACTGTCAATGAATTTATATTACACAATATATTACATCATTTTGAAAACCACAGGTTGTTATTAAAATCCAGACAATATATAAATATCGGTATAATCTAAATCATGAAATAAGATTAAAAGTTACTCAGTGTCTTGAATTAAATTTGCTGTACAAATTCATCAATTTGAACATCGCAACTCTATGTTAAGAAATTTTGGATGTGGTGCAAGCTCATAGAGTTATAATCCAAAAAATGTTCTCCAAGCCAAGTTAATTTCTGAGTAAAGTGAAGTAAATTTTGGAAATTGAGATGCACTTCCTTAGCTTTGCTCTTCTACCAAGAGAATTGTTATCAACTTTCCAATAGAAAGTATACAGTATCCTTGAAAGAGTTATTATACAATGCTACTACAGTATACTTTGTGGGACTATACGAGGCTTAGGAATATTTAATTTAAAAACCACATGTTGGAAAGGAAATTTAATTTTTAGAATTTCTTTCACCCGGCCATGAATCATTTTCCAAAACTGTTGAACTTTGCAACATTGGCACTAGATATGAAAAAGAACATTTCAGCCTTATTCAGAAAATAGGCTTTAAATTCACTGTGTTAAACATTTGTGATTAAGTTTTAGGAAATGCATCCTCCAGTGCATCCCTGTATTAACATCATAGACAACTCATTTTCAACTAGCTTTCATCTTCAAAAGAGGCTTCTAAAGGAGCTAAATCTAAGCCAAGTTTCCAAACTTGTTTTAGATATCCTAAGCAAAATCAGGAAGAGAGTTTCCATCAAATTACAGAATAAGGTTTGCAGGAATTTCCAATTAGCCACTGGCTAGGTAATTGAAAAAAATGACCCATCTAGGCATTCAAGATGAACAAGAAAAAGGGAGGAATAATAATCTTGCCACGCGAGCTGTCACTTTATCGTGTTCACGTTTTGCACGCTTTTTTCTCCCTCAGGGAGCTACCATAAAAATGTAGTTAACAAAGGTAAAGTGGTAAAACTGAGCTTTACAATTTCATATACCACCTACGCTTAAACAAGCACTTCCATGCAGGCAAGTAGTTTTGTGTTGCAGCACCAAGCAATTTGTTGGATACCAAGCAGCACATATGTGTGCCTTCAACTAGATAAAAACATGCTCCCTGATATGATGCTGTCAACATCAAACTTTGCCCAAAGACAAAGTTTCCTTTCAAATAAGGAAAAATCTGTCTCTAATGGAACAATTACACTCTGATTACTTTTAAAATAGTTATGTTTAGATTTACACAGTGATCATTCTTTTTCCTAGTCAAGGAAAGACAACATTCCTTGCCCACAAGATAAAATACTCTGATTTCCTTAGATGCATACCATAAGATTTATTGATAGCTGTGAAATCTTTTTTTTCAGATAAGGTTGAAGGAATGGATAACCCCTACCCTCCAGAAACAGGGTCTGCTCATCTGACCATCTCCTATTCAAGCCAAGCTTAAAAAGATCCCACACAGATGAACCAACTGGTTATTGCTAATAGTCTTGGATGAATTTCTCCATTGTCAGTTGGCCTTTATAAGCAAGACAATGAAAAGATTTCTGGAGTATAGCTACATTTAAGAAAAGGGACAATCTGCTGCATTCTCCCCTGCTTCAAAACTGGTGTCCTCTTTGACAGCTATGGTACCTATGGATTCTAACAGAAAGAAATTAAATCCCAAGCACAGGGGTACAAATGTAGCATTTCTCTGCACATCTTTACAGCATCCACATCTTTTTCTAGGATCACACAGCTGCTTTAAAGGGTTGTAGATGGACTATGGTAACAGCCTCAAGCAGCCCAAAGGACCTGTTTGGAATTGATCCCCAAGCACTTCACAACTCTATTGCTTATAAGATCTTTTCTAAGGATGCAATTTGATTTCCTGATAGCTCAACTAATAAAATTATAGTAATAAGAGCGAAAATACTTTCCCTTCCCTCTCATACGTTTATGTGGAATTATTCAGTAAAAAAAAATAGTATCTTCCTGTCGAGAATAAGAAAGATGATCTTGATCAAGATATGCAAGATCCATTGCGAAGGAAGGCCAAATCATACCTTAAGTCCACAACAGACAGATAATATTTGGAAATGATTTAGGAAGATGCTTCCCTAATTTAAGTATGGGAAGGAGACTCTTGTTTATTTTAACCAATCTCAATAAAAGTAGATTTAGCCTTCCAGTGGAGTTGATTTTTGTGTCTGGTTTACCTAATGGGGCTGACACTTCCATGAAACCAACCTTATCTTCCATCTTCTACCATAATCTATCATCCAACAGGAGATCCTTGATATCCTATCAAGTCACTTTTTTTTTAATCATAGTTCACATAAATCAGACCATTATTTGATATGGAAAGCTATAAATAAGTAGCTCTCTTTTGAGTCACATTCATCTTCTAGCTACTGATCCTTGTAGTTCCAAAACTACAATATAAACTCTGTCTGCCATTCTCTTCTTCTGAAATCTACTTCAAATTAATCTTCAATCTGAGATTCCCTGGGATTTTCCTACCACTGCATCTAAACCAGGTTTGCTTAGCTTCTCAAGATCAGGACAGCAGTACCACCAAACTACACATCTCAACGTGCACTGAATCTAGATATAATCCCATATATATTTGGAAAGCCTCTAGATGCCAGATCAAAGCCCAGCAGCCAAGCACTATTCAAGGCTAAGCAATTATCTTCCTCAGAGGCAAGAACAGATATTCCATATTTACTCCGCCAACACAGTAGGAAAACACTGTTCTTGCTTATGACAGTTTTCTTCTAGTTCTCACCTGGGTTTTCAGTCTTTCTCTGTGTCACCTACAAAAGTAATGTGGAATGCCTAACTAAAAAGACAAACATTTTTGTCAGTCAAATGGCTGTTTTGAACTTTCTTTATCCAGCTGGTTCCATAAATGACATCAAGCCCAGAACACTGCACTATCCACACCATGAAACAACAAATTCTACAGAGCAAAACATCATCCAATATCCAGCCCTACCGTATTTAGCAAGTGTCATTATAGCATCATTCTGCAGGAAAGGAACTAGGATTATGATATACCACCAACTCAGTTCCAGGTCAAGAATTTTGGATCCTGAGAGGTCAATCAAACACAATGTTCAAAACCAAATCAATCTGCAACTAGCTTATTTACAATGTACTGCTCTATAACATGATTCAGCTTCTAATATCCAGCCCTTGATTTGCCAGTATCCAAACTATGCATTATTGAGATGCTGTTAGATTCTTTCTAAGCCTCTTATTAATAATCAATTCATATGGCATCTCTGTTCTACTGAATTTTACCATCACTCTAGAAAACTTTACCACAATTTTTCTTCCTTCCTAGCATTTTTCCCACAAGTGCACGGTCCAGTTTTTTTTTGCATCAACCAAGTGTTGACCCACTGGTTGCAAGAGGAATTGATCAATCAGCTTGTTGTCCAAGCCTGACATCATGGGCTGAGAGAGAATGATTGGCCCAAAGTCACTCAGCTTTCATGCCTAAGGTAGGACTAGAATTCCCAGGCTTCTGGTTTTTAGCCTGGTACCTTAATCCATTAGATCAAACTGACTCTCAAGCTTCTACCATGATAAATCTTGTATTTCCAGTTCACTTAAACAGTAATCAAACCACATGAAATTTATTCAAATACTAGGCATTTTGAAATGGCCATCTGCAGATATTTGTACTGAACTACTATATATGCTGACACCTCCCTGCTTCTTTCAGCAATCTGCCATCTGCATTTGAAGGGCAGGAAGCAGGAAGAGTGAAAGATTAGAGGAACAATCTATTTTGCCCACTCATGACCATCCCCAACCCAAACATCATTTCCAGCTCAACACTATCTATCAGCCATCTGAAGAGGTAGAATTACATTAACTCAGACAGGCAATCCTTGTCCCATGTCCCAAGCGCCTGCCCTGGGCACTCCAAGAACATGCTGCTGAAATGCGGAAACCTTGATGGCACAACTTCAGGCCATTGGGATGAAGATGTTCTTCCCATCCCAATCTGTTCAGAAAATGGAAAAACAGACTTATGGCAGCATCACCATCTAGTCTTCCAGATGCCCAAAAGGGTCTCATTCCTCCATGATTCTCCATCCTCAAATTAACCAGTCAGAAAATCACTCTTCTATGAAGCAAGACGCTACGGGGGCACTGATATTGATCCAAGGAAAGTTCCATGCCTGGTTAACCTTGACATGTGTGATACATCTAGCCAAAGCATATGTTTCCAATCAAATCCAGTTCTCTAAACAACTGCATGAGTTATTTATTGTTACAAAAGATTATTGTACTTCCCACTGAACATTGAAATATAATAGAAAACAAATTAATCCTGTTGGTTTAAAATTAAACCTTTATTTGACACTAACTACATGGGAATCTAAAACAATATTATAACTTCTCAAAAATTTAGCCCCAGTTCACAGGTCAGGCTAAACTATGGCTTCTGTAACTATCTGCTGTCCTCTCTTTTTGATTTGTAGACTTATAAGGAATTGATCAAAAGCTTGTTTTAATTAATTCTAATTTCTCATTTTGTACAATCCTACACACATTGTGGTTAGAAACTTTGATTACTGGAACAAGAAAACCATAGTGAACTAGCCTGAATTGTTGCAATAAATCCTAACTAGCACCATTCATCATCCTTAACTTGGATACAATGTCCTGGCCATAAATTATAATCTGGATAGTTTGTCTGGCTTTGCATGATGTACACAACTGGCACCCTGCTTGTTCAACCAATCATGGGTTTAGGGATCATGCATGAAATTGGCTGATGAGATAGCATGGTCACTAGGCAAAAGCTCCAGACCTTCTCAAAATTATGCTGTTACAGAAGAAGTATTAAAATTTGATTTTTTCTAAACTTAATTTCAGCTACCGGTTTGCTCTCCAAAGGAAAAGCATTGCAAAGGGAATAGAGTTGTGCATTTAACTCAAGTTTGTCACCTGCTTAGCTCTATGGACAAGCAGGAATTCAGGAGGCACCATCTAAGTGATCCATCCCATACCTAAAAGATAAAGACAAGTCACCTTAGAGCTTGTCCTAACTTTGAGTGTCTTCAAAGACACGTACAGTATATGTCTTTTTGACTGCATATTCCTAAGATTTTCAATCTAGTTTTAGTCATTCTAATTAAAGTCATCTAAGAGAGGATGGAAAACTGGGCATATCCTTCAAATAATGTTTTGGACATTCACCTAAATACATCTTCTCTTCTATCTATTGGACAAAATATATTCCAGGACTGCTGAACAATCTGTGAAAATGGACCTTTCTTGAGATTTATTTCAACGAAAGCAGCAATTTGCATCTTTCAATGCTGAACATCTTTTCATAGAGAAAAAGCCAAAGTGAAACCTGTCCCTTACACAATGAAAATCACTTTTATGGGTTACACATTCAGAAATTTTGGATTATATTGGTAGATTCTATATGAAATATAATAAAGATGGAAATCATTTTGTACTGCAAAAAGGAAGGAAATAGCCAATACTCTTTCTCTTGAGAAAAAAAATCATATTTTGAGTATTATCACAGTTTTGAGTTTAAACTTAGAAACTCTTGATACAATCTCCAAATTGTGGCCCTAATTTGCTAAAGCAAGTGTGTTTGGAAAAATGAGGCTTCCAGGGACTCGTACATGTTTGATCTGATAAGGTGCTTGCAGAAATAAAAATATTTGAGAGTGTGAGGGAAAAAAAGTCTTGTCATTGAAATGTTTGGCTATTATCTATATTCAGTGTTACCAGGGCAGCCTGATTCAATTTTAAATTTACCAACAGTTCAAACACAGGCTAGATATATTTTATTTTAAAAAATATATCTCAGGTTCCAAGTACAGGAAGATGATATAAGAAATTGAATCCCAAAGAAAGAAGCTGTGCAACTTTTCATGGAAAATTATGGATGGATTCAGCTCCATTTTAATTTGTATTTAAACAAAAAACTGTTCCATGGAAATCCTGTTTGGAATCATTCTTAAGTGAATATGCCAGCTGGGGTAAATCATGATTTTGCTGACTTCTTTTCACTCAACAGCTCTGGAATGGGACTAAGCAATTAAAGCACCTTTCCCTAAGTTGCAGTCCTCCTCATATGTCAAGACTACAACTTCCAGGATTCCCTTTTGTTATGCTGGCAGAGATTTCTGGGATTTGGCATTCCAACATCAGGTTGGGAAAAATGAAGAGCTTCTTCCCACTTCTAAGACAATCAGTATTTGGATTCTCACAATAATGTTGACCTATAACATGGTTTGCCTGGCTTTAGCTTAGTCCAATGAATGAACCCAAACATTATGAATTACAAGCTTTGATGTATAGCTTAATATAATACAGAAATCGACCTTTATGGTCTGCTTAACCACCTTTGATTAATACTCATCATGTCACCTCTACATCTCAGAAGGATATATAAGGATTTGTAAGCCACCAAGAGTCACCTTATCAGTGAGAGGAATGGCATATATATTTCATAAATATAATGTAGATGAACCTTGATTGTGTTGTGAGTTACTTTGGATTCTTGAAAATAATGAGAACTTGTTTCCCCAGCCCTCCTGCCCAGAATTAGCCAAAAAAAACAGCTTTAAACAATTTCTATTTGGACTGCTGCAATCTTAACTTTGCAGATCAGATCAATCAAGCCTCAGTTGACTGACTAGCTCAAGCCAATTTTGCTTCTCAGAGCAGCCACAAATTCAGAGCAGTCTTGTTTCTTTTTTCGAACAAGTAAACATTGGTTCCATCATGCAACCATAATAGGAAGTGGAAAAAGAAACAGCAGAGTTCAGGCTGCCATTCTAAATGTACAATATTCCCCAATTTGATCCCATCCAGATGGGTTGAATTATCACTTTATCATGAATAGCACCAATTAGGAAAAGCCAAATCTAGCAGCAATATAAACCTGGAGAGGATCACACTATTACATGGCAGATTAGAGCACTCTTATCAATTAAAAAGGTAATGATTATCAACAGCCCCGATGTATATGCAAGGAAGGAAATGTAATGTTTAAGATAATCTTATGGAGGGAAAGAGCCTGGTTTTTAAATTTAGAAAGTGCTAAGTGATTTTAATATTTATGTTAGGCATAAGCTATCAATACAAAACATTGATTTACGGATGGAAAGCATGATGCAAACACTTGTTTCAAATGGTATTCATATCCTTCTCAGCAAGATCTTTACAAACATTCACTACCCTGTCTTAACATATGGACTTTTTTGGTCTTTATCTTCAGGCATAACAGCATGTTCATAAGGGACAGCAGTGGGTTTTCATCTTGACACATCAGCATCTACAATGGTGGGAATGCTGAAAACTGAATTTTTCATTTAATCTGGATGATGGATTGAGAAATGTGGCCTCTTCTGTCACTATCCTCCTCCTTTTCAGCCTTAAGTCAGCCCCAGATGGAAACAGAATAAGCCAAATATAGTTTAACACTAGATATCATCTCCATCTTAAGCAGAAGTTGAAGCAGAAAAGCTTCAATACAGATTTGCTTCAATATAGATCAAGGTCTCCCAACCTTGCCAACTTTACAACATATGGACTTCGACTCCCAGAATACCTCAACCAGCCATGAGTTGAAGTCCATGCATCTTAAAGTTCCAAGGTTGGAAAACCAGAAGAGTTCCCACTGCTGATTCTCCAACTGTAAATTTGCAGCACTGTTGCCTCCAGTAGGCAGAGTGAGACCATGAGCTTCCATGTCCTTCAGGAAGAGAAGAAGACGACTATACAACTGAGTTGAGAGGCCAAGAAACCAACAGGTGATCAGAGAATAAAAACTGTACAGGATGCAGTTGCCCCTTGTTTGCTGAATTCAAAAGTAGCAGGAAGACCATCCAATCCTATCTAAACTCATCTTTGCCCAGAAAAGTCATCTCTTTGCTCCACCCAATATACACAAACACATCATTTGAACAGCCTTCTTCTCACTGATAAAAACCCAAGTATAAAATGTTTCCATGAACGGCTCTGAGAACTTGTAGAACACCGTAGCCATCTAAGGAGTTTGGAACTAAAGGAAATCTTATTCCAGCAACTAAACACTTATAAAAACAAAGCTAAGCTGGATAATTAATGAAGTAATTAATTATTTGAGGCAGAGAATAACATTTGGCAGATCAGCAAGGACTATAGAGGACAACACTCAAATATAAAAATATTTGTTCCTTGTCCTTATCAACAGGACTGCCTACATTGATTAGATCTTCTTGGATTTACTGTGGTTTTTCCAAACTCTCTGCCCTTTTAGATCATCAGCTTTCCATTAAATCAGGGGTGTCCAACCTTGGCACTTTAAGATGTATGGACTTTAACTCCCAGAATTCCTCGGCTGGTTGAGGAATTCTGGGAGCTGAAGTCCACATACTTGCATTAAATAATGCTAGTTGGAGCTTCCGGAGAGCTTACAAGCAATGTAAAAAATAATTATTTATCACCAATATGCCAGTCTAAGATATTCTTGATTTTGATACTCCATTGAGCAATAGCACTAGTGGCCACGGGACAGAGTCATACAGTTAAATTTGACTGCTGCTCTTTTTTTTTAAAAAAAAAAGATAACTACAGAACTGAATGGTAGTAACAGTCTGCATGATATATATTCCTTCTTTGTATCTGGAGCCTCCTGCAATTCATTTAATTATGTGATCTTGAGGACTAACATCATAACATAAGTTTTTTTTTTCTCTTTCTTCTTTGCCTTCTTTTTCCCTACCACAGGACCTCACATCCATGTTTCCTCTCTAGAAGGTTTCCTGGGGAAATTCCCAACTTTCCCTGGATCAGAAAGCATATACAGTGGTACCTTACAAGACAAGTAACTTGCAGGATGAGAAACTCGCAGGACGAGCAAAAAATTTAATAAAAAAATATTCCATTCGATGAGCCACAACTCACGAGATGAGGAAACTTAATGCCAAACTTGCGCGTCATCAGTAAGCACACTCTGTATTTCCCGTTCAGGCAACTCCGCGCAAGAGTTCTGCCGACTCTTACCTCGTGCTTTACTCCATTGTTACAGATAGCAACCCTGTGCAAGAGTTCTAGCGCATGCGTGTTCTGCCAACTCTCCTCTCGCGCAGTTTACTCCATTTCCATACGGGCAGCAGCGCGCGCACATTCTGCCTACGTCCTGATCACAATGAGCACTGCGCGATCAGGTCACTTGGGAAATCTTCCAAAGGAGCTCTCCTCTCTTGCTGTGTAAACAGTATAAATTAAGTGAAAGGCATTCAAGAGAGAGAACTCTGGAGACTCCCGATTCAATCTCCAGGAAGTCTCCTCCCTCTCCTCTCCTTCCCTTTCCTTCACGCCAGGATATTCTTAAAGCCGCGCACGCGCGGGGAGAAGCGCCAAAGGGAAGATTTCTGCTTGGGACAAGGACAATTTCTGCTCTCCCCCCTTTCTCGCTTCTCCCCTCATTGTGTGTGTGTGCGCGCATGCGCGGCTTTAAGAATATCCCCAGCACGATAAGAATAATCGCTCACTTTAAGAATAACCGCCCACAATGCCCGGAAAAGCTGAGAGAGAAAAGACTCTCATAAAGTGACCGCAGCAGCCGAGGCCAGAAGTTGCCTCGGAGCAGATCCATAAGTGCTGGTTCGTTTGCTCTATTTCTGCTTTACAACGTTTGTTAATCATGGTTACTTGTTTCAGATGTTAGGGACAATCATTTCTACCTCAAATTCCATTGAAAATGATTTTCTGGTGAATATTTTTTGGGGCGTGGAACGGATTATCTGACTTTCCATTGTTTCCAATGGGAAACTGTGTTTCTCTTTACGAGCATTTCGCGCTAAGAGCGTTCTTCCGGAACGGATGAATCTCGTCTTGTGAGGCACCACTGTATTTTCTTCTTCTTCCTCCCAAACATCTTCAAATGTAAGCTAACTGCATCTTAAATGGCTATGAGGAAGTCACATTAACTCAATACTTTGAAACTGTTTTAACACAGGCAGGAGGAAATCATTCCAAAAAAGCAGATTTACAGAGCCAATTAAATTAAGCATTCTAATATATTAACTATACATAGGCACCATGTCGAATCAGTGAAAAAATGGCAATAAAGAGAATAGGCAGCATCAGTTCCTCGCACATAAAAAAAATGAGGCTGCCAAAAGGAATGACTTTGGTATTGTTTTAAATATTTGCTGGAGTAGACCTTGACAACCGCAGGCACGCATCGCAAAACAAAATAAACAGCTGCGCTACGCACAGAGCAACCTTTTTAGAAAAATATATCCATAAATGAAAAGCATGAAGATTAATGAGTGCAAATATTTACAAATGACATAGACTTGGCTCTGTGGCAGAAAGCCAGTTTTACAAATCCTTGTTTATCAGGAAAATCGGCTGCGTATGAGGCTCATGAATATGTTGACATTGACAGAATTGTTTTAGTCGTTCCTGGAATATACAACAGATCTCGTTCAACTGTTGAGGAAAGGAAGGTAGCCCCAGAATTCGGAGTGAATGTTCAGATGACTGCTGCCTTGGAGCAGTTTTCCCATTTCCTTAATGATCAAAGGGTCTCCATCCTTCCCAATTTAATCATCATCAGCACAAACAAACCAGAGGGGCTTTAACACTTGGAAAAAAGGATAGCCACAGGTGACTTCACATAGCAACTTCTGAAAGAAAATCACCACTCTAATTCTCTGGAGAAGGCTCTAATGCTGGAAAGATGGAAGGAAAGAGAAGGGAATGACCAGCATTCAAAGTGGATGGTCTCAGTTACGGTGGCAATGGGTGCACTGTTAGAATAATTGCAGGACCAGGTTAGGGGCAGACCATCATGGAGAAAAACTACCTATGTGGTCATTAAGCGTTGACAACCACTCACAGTAATCGGTCAAAACAATCCAATGCAGGGATTCCTACCCTTTGAATATTTCCAATGTTGAGAAGATGTTATTGGCTATTCATATAATGGGGGTCAGAGCTAACATGGCCATCACAAAGCACTTGTTCATCAGTATAGGCACTGGATATATTATTCTCCACCACCCTTTCTAGTTTTCCAAGGTTCTCAGCTGGCTGAGCTTTGCTTTTTTCTTTTCTTTTTCTGGACAACCGAACAAACCATTTGCTGGTTTAGTTATTTTAGAACTGCCTTTTGGATTTGAACATGACTCAAAAATATTGTTGGAAATACAGCAGCATTATGGCCTCATACTTAAAAAAATAATTTAAAAGAAAAATGAGGAAGAATATTGGCAGAATTTGGCACAAAAGGGGGTGTTAATGGTAACCCTAGTGTCCAAGTATCCTAGTTGCCACCTTGAAGACCAAGATCTCTCTCTCACCTTTATTATTTTTACAAATAACTCAAGGTGGCAAACATATCCAACACACCTCCCTCCTCCTAATTTCCCCACAACGGCAATCCTGTGAGGTGAGTTGGGCTGAGAGACAGTGACTGGCCCAAGGTCACCCAGTGGGTTTTCATACCTTACAGTCTCCTGGTTTCTAGTCTGATGCCTTAACCATTAGACCAACTTCTGAAACCTCTCCCCAAGCACCAATTCTTACATGCATAGAAAGAAGTCTAGCCCAGGATAGAAGGCATAATACTGAAGGCCATCTAAGGAATTTTGGCATAGATAGAAACATTGATTATTTCTGGCAAAAAAAAATGATAACTTATTGAGCAAACAATTTGTTACTCTTTCATGATGTCCAAATGCAGCTATTTTCCTTGTCCAATGGTAGGGCTGGCCCTGAAGAAAAGGGTCATCTGGTAAAAAGTTTCTATGCAATTGCTGAAGATGGATGTTCTCTTTGGCCGTCCATCCTATGTCAAAAGAGCTACACTTTGGTTTGGATATATGATCGTCATGACAGCCTGAAGGAGACAATTCAGTCAGGAAATAGGATCCTTGACCGTATGAACAAAATCCCATTCACTTCCAAAATAATATAATTGTATTTAGTTAAGTAATTAAGCCTGCCTGCCTTCTCTCTCTCCTTTTCACGTTTACATAGCCATTCATCTTATATGACTCTAAGTGGCTTACATTTAAAATCAATCTAAATGCACAAGTCATAAAACTTACAGGCAACGTAATTCCATTCATCAAAATAACTGGCACAGATACTGCATCAGCCCAACCACATTCCTGAGTCCCATGATTGTAAGCAAAACCATGGCTTCAGGGCTTTGCATCAACCCAGAAGGTTCAAGGCCAGAGTTATAGAATATCTTGATTGTCACCTTTAAAACCCTACATGGCTTGGGACCAGATTATTTGAAGGACCACCTCTACCTGACCCACTAGAGCAGGGAGGCAAGAAATGTTGCAGGTCCCCTTTCTAAGGAGGTCCATGTAGTGGGACCAAGAAGAAGGGCCTTCTCTGTAGTGGCATCCTTCTCTATGGACACCATCCCTGCAGAGATAAGACTGGCCCCTTCTTTGACATTCTTTCACAAGGCCCTGAAAACATGGTTTTGTCAATGGGCCTCGGGACCCCAGGGTGAAACAGAGCCTATCCAATGGCTGGTTGACCGTTGGCCCCAGGGAGAAAGGATTTTTATATTGGGGTTTTATTTTGTAAGCTGCCCGGAGTCACTAAGAGTGAGATGGGTAGCCATATAAAGTTTCTTAAATAAGTAAATAAATATCTTAAGTAATAATAATGGCTAGCTGAGATGGAAATGGGGTCAGAAAAACTATGGTTTACCATTACTCCAGAATTGATAATCCTATTGCTTCTTCCCAAGCACAAAGTCTTGGTGACCAGTATGAAGAATGAGGATCAGATTCCCTAATCACATGGCTAAAGTACTAATGGGACAACAGTTGTCCATCCTCTCTTTCTTACAAGGCAATTGCTTGAACCTTTTTTCGACTAGGCAAAACTAAAAACACAGGAGGTAGGCCAATACTTATGTGCCTGGTTCTAGGTACCTAACATGAATTTGTAAACTCTTCTTCAGGCATAAGATGTTTTTTATCCAGGTGGAAAAGCTATACTCTTTCAAATTAGCAGGACTTCAGGATAATCCTGAGTAAACATGTTCCTATTTTAATTAAATACATAGTGTTTGCTTGTATTATAATAAACTATAAATAATAGTCTCTTCAGGATAACAGACAAAAAGCAATTATTACCAAATAGCTTTCATAAACAAGGTTCATATTATAAACTCATGAAAAATATCTAAGAGTGATCTATAGAGATCTCTTGTTGTGCCCACTTTATTGTTTTTATCAAATTACTTTTGAATACTGTGCATAAACAAGGACATTAAAGGCCCAACAACCACATTGCTTAAGAAAGAAAGATACTCCAGACCAAAAAAAAACCCCGAGAGGCTATTCCTGTCTTGATTCTCCTTGAGGAGATCCTGCATTGTGCCAAATGATCCAAAATGTGATTTTAAGCCAAGAAATGCCCAGGTTAAAGGTCACTGCACAAAGGAAAAAAGGTATAGAGAGAGGAGAGAGAAAATGCGACCCACAATCTTAAATATTGATTGGCGAATCAAAAACCATTATAAGGACCAGCTAAGATTTTCATGAGGAAGAAGAACCTCTTGGAGATGATCTTCTGCAAGGCTAAGGTTCATTTTCCTCTCTTGAATAAATGTTCGGTTAAAAGATTCCTTCATTCAGAAATGAAAATTGTGGCATTTGTTGTTTACAAAGAAAAAATAGAAGGAAATGTGAAAAAAGAAAATAGCATGAAGGATGTCCAAATTCTTCCCAGAGTTTTCCTCTGGATGTGAGATGACTTTCTTTTCAGATCACCCCATTCTGTATTTGGCACTGAGTGTGATGTTTTATACTCTTGATTATTCCCAACAAAAGCAAGTATGGGCTTGGATAGTAATGAAGTTGGGGGATGGGGTAGTTGCCTTGATTAGATATGATATCACTCATCGTGGAAGCAGAAGGAGATGGAGACTACCCTTTACAACCTAAGATGATGCCAATGGTTGCAAGAGAATTTTCAGAGGCTGAGAAAGAAAAGGAAATATTTTAAAACATTAAAAATGAAGAATAGTTCATAGTTCAGTCTTATCCAATAAAAGAGCCATTAGCCCTTCACTTAAGTATGAGAGTTTCTGACTTACAACCATTCATTCAATGCTGTTTGAAGTTACAGCAGCACTGAAAAAAGTGACTTATGACCGGTCCTCACAGTTATGACTCGTGGTCACTTGATCAAAATTCAGGTGTTTGGCAACTGGTACGTATTTACAATGATTGCAGCATCTCGGGGTCATTTGATCATCATAAGTTTCCAGTCGGCTTCTAACAAGCAAAGTCAACGGGGGAAACTGGATTTGCTCAACAATCTCATGATTCACTTCACAACTGCAGTAATTTTCTT
>JANHZU010005073.1:12357-29539 GCA_032468055.1 Acrochordus granulatus | reverse complement strand
AGGGAGTCAAATGCCTTCTTGTAATCAATCCATGCTACATTCAAGTTGGTTTTCCTTCTCTTGCAGTTTTCCAGAATAATCTTATCTTTTAGGAGCAAATTTTTTCTTCCTCTGCTATTTAGGTAGTTTCCATATAGGTGGAAAGAGGTTGTTTTCAACCTACATCAACTATCACACCAGTTAGCAATTTTAAAGTTGTTGATAAGCAGATAATTGGCTTCTAGTTTCCTGGTGCTGCCCCTGTTGCTTGATCTTTCATTTCACTAGGTTTTGTCAGATGTTAACCAATCTTCAGTTGCACCTCACTGCACAATGTTATTAAACTCCTTGGCAATGAGTAGAGTCAGATGTTTCAACTAAAAACCGTACAGTCCACCATCCAATGTTGACCAATTCTTGATCTTCCTTGCCGTTTTTTTCTACCATTTCTGCTGTTAATAGAAGTTTATTCACTTCGGCTTCATTTTTTATTCATATCCTCCTCCTTTACTCAAGCTGCATTGTGACTGCATTTCTTTGGGTTGTTCCATAATTGCACCGAGAACTGAATTGTTTCTTCTTTGCCAGGAGTTGAGTGATTCACTGCAGTCGCTCTTTTGTGGATTGGTAGAAATTTTTCTGGTTCAACTGAAATTGGAGATTCTGCCTATAATACACAATTTGAGCTTCATATCTGCTGATCTTCTTGACAATAGCTGTTACTTGCTGCTTTATTATTCTAGAGCTTCCTTGATTTTCCTTAGTCTCTAGGTAGTATTTCTTGATCAGGTATTGTTTGGTCTTCTTTCTATCAGCTTCTTTTCTTTCATCTGTTCTACCTTGCTTGCATCTGATCTTAGCTCCCTGATCTTATTTTCCAGCCTGATCTTCCATTTTGGTGATGCAATATTTGGCTTTTTTTCTATTTAGTTAATTTTAAATCCCAGATATTCAGTTATAAATGCAGCCATGCTGTACATTATTTGGTTTGTTTGTTGCAGTGAGCTGGTGCTTATATTTGGTGTTACAATGATTATTTAATTGATAATACAGCTAGTCATCTACTTATGACAAATCAGTAACCATATGAAGTTACGATGGCTCCTCCCCCAAAAGATCAATATATTGAAAATACAAATCATTTTCAAAGTTATGTCTGCTGCAGCACCCTCACAGTCATGTGCACAAAATTTGGATGGATTTGCCCTTATGGCCAACCCCTGGAACACTACAGCAACCCTTCCCCTATCTTCTTCTCATCCCACCTCACCAAGGCCCTGCAGGCTCTGGGCCTGCTTCCCAACTCATTGGTCCCACACCCTCTTCCCCACTCCCCATCACCAATTATGTACTTACCTACAAAGCTCCGGAGCTCACCTAGGAGAAGGAGAGCAGGCCATGTGGCTCCATCTTGGAAGCAAGTGCCATTTCTGGAGTAGCTGCAATGAATTCTGACTATTCTGAAAATGGCGTCATGCAGCCTGCAAGGAACCAAGGAATAGAGCAGCCTGCCCTTTTTCCCAATGTGAGCTCCTGGTGGTGGGTGGGGAGGATGATGTGGTATCCAGTGGGGTGAGAAAGCAGACCCAAGACCTGTGGGGACCCTAAGAGGCAGGAATGGAGCACAGTGTGCCTCAAGGGAAGGGGGAGGCCTTGGGAGACCCAGGACAGGTGGGCCTGGGCCTGACTAGATTTCCCAGGGCCTCCCCCCATCTCTGAGGAATCTTATGCTCCGCTTAACAACCACATCAGAGATAGCAGGTATGGGGGTCATTAAGCAAGGTAGTCATGTAGTCGCCTCATTTTATGACCATCATGACTCCCCAGCATGACTTCTCATAATGGGCATGCTCCATTCCGGACATAAGTCAAAGATTACCTGTACATTAAAATCACATGTTGATTATAAATATTCAGAAACAGGTCTCTCCCTCTGATGCCCTTTGCCAACCAAAACTGTATTGTAAAATGAAAAATGATGTATTTCTATTAAATGTAGAAAAAATGTCTACTTCAATTAAGGCATATTGAACCTGATCTGGTTTCCCCATACCCCTAATTTTTCAGAATCTGTCAGATGTATGTGGCTAGATGGTGTTTTTCTCTAATGGACAATTTATGTTCAAATCAGCAAAGCCTCATTGCTGATGCATACCTTCCCCAGATACTCAGAGAAAATCTTGATTGTCTGACATCTTTGTTCAGAACTTTTCAGAGCAGATCTTCGGTTTGATAGCAAAAATTTGACAAGAGTACTTGTGTTCCTATTCCTACAGAAAAATGAGCTAGATTCTGGAGGCCCTTTTTGCCCAAGCTGAAGGGCCAAGTCAGTTCAAGGTGTAAACAAAAAAAGCTTAAACTTTTAGAGCTTAAAAGAACATGTGAAAGTTTTTCAGATGTTGTTCTGTATAAGCACAGATCCCATGTGTATTATACACCAGAAGATATTCTGAAGTACCTCTTCAGATGAGAAAGACTTCAAGCAAGCTTTATTTTCCACCTTTAATACTGGAATAATATCACAGCTGCGGCTGAAGGGCAGGGGACATGCTGCAATTTTCTGTACCTGAATTTGAATATAATGCCTCTTTCAATGTATTTTCAGCTTCGTTCAGCATTAGACAAAACAGAAGAGCTTGAAGTGAGTAATGGCCATCTACTTAAACGACTAGAGAAGATGAAAGCCAATAGGAGTGCTTTACTCTCCCAGCAATAGATGGCAGCTGTTGCTGGAGCTATTGGACTGACAACCATGCTGCTGAGGCTTATGGCTATACCTGTTTGGGATGCTCCTTTTCATACTTCTGAGGACAGTACAGTTCAAACACATGAATCCATTTCACCATATGCCAATATCTTGCAGATTTGCTTACGGAGATTCTGATCTGACACTACATGATTATGAATAGCTGCTCCAATGTCTTTCTCTCTCAAATTCTGGACTGTAGCTATAAGCCCTTTAATAAGCACATTGGAATTCATTGGAATCCCTTTAAGTCCTCAGTTTGATGTGGCATTTTGAAAATAGTACTGAAAAAAATATTTAAATAGGAAATTTGAATTTTGTTCCTTTCAGGAAATACTTTTTATTTAAAAAAGGACTAATTTTCAGATTTCCTGTTACAGCTGTACCTGAAAGAATAGCCATTATATCCTTATCAAATTCTCATGTACAAAAAACATGATGGAACCACAAGCCATTATAACACAAATGTTCAGTTCTGAAATCATGGATGAAGATGGTCTTGGAAGCAAAAGTGACCTTATAAATGGACGTAATCAAATAAAGTTTATGGCAGTTTTTCTCTGTTCATTGATGACTACTTCATTTCAGGGTTAATAGGCAATAGCTTCACTTTTAAAAAAAGTTTTTTTTAAATTATTTAATCTCTGTATTTGGAATAATAACTTCTTATAAAGGATGTGATGTTTCAAATAAAGGCAAGCCACTGTTTTAAATAATATATTTCATATTTTAATGATTATACAAGTTTGTCATTATGAATACTTATGCTTATTATGATAAGTATTTTATCTGTCATGCAGAATTCTTTAGACATTTTCTATTTTCTTTCATGGAAAGTTGGAATATCTCTGAAAAAGGTATACACACAAATTCATACATATACATACACATACACAGATATATATACATATACACATTTTTATTAGTTTTCAACATAAAAAATAACATAAGATACATAGTAAAACAATACATGACTTCAAAGCAATATCTAGAATACATCACAAAACAAAGACAAAGGAAAAAAGTGGGGGGAAGGTAAAAAAGAAGAAGGGAAAAAAGGGAGGGGAAAACAAATCTCTCATATAACATTCCTGACGTAACTCTGTGTGGAAATCTTTCCACATCACACATGTTCCCCTCTTACATTCTAATTAATATGTTAACTATAATATCCTTACATTACAATTCATTTTTAATTTTAATACATATTTTTGTTCGACCGAACTATAAACTACATGTCACTTTTTATTCCTATTACACATTCCCTTTCTATTGTTAAAAGATTCTGAGGCAGGGTTCTCAGCGGGTCTGGTCCAAACCGGACAGAGAGTAATGATGCAAAGACAGCTGCTTGAAGAGGAGGCATTTATTCTGACCGCAGGACAGAATGCAGCTCTCAGAAGGTGGGCCGACCAGGAAAAAGGCAAGTGGTAGCATTTTTATAGATATGGGATCTTTTGTGGTTTAGAAAAGTTTAGCTGAGTTCGATTGTGATTTAATAGAGGTGCTGATTCTTGATGGTCCCTTGGTTTATGTGAAATAATTCTCCGCATAGTCTTGAGGTTTTACTCTATTGTGATTCTGTACAGTTACTAGAATATTATTTCATTTTTCCTGGGGGTGGCAGGCTGTTTTGAGTGTCGATTGACTGCCTTGCTTGGCCCCTTGAGCAGTTATGATGTGTCTGCTCTTAGGTAGATTCGTGGCAAACAGCGGCTGATCGGCCAGCTGTTGTCGTGGCAGCCCCTGTCAGATCGAGTGGATCTGCTGCCACACCTGAGGGTAAAACAACCTTTTGCCTTTTCTTTTGGTAATATCTTTCCTTGGGTCCTTCCTGGGTGATTTGGAATTTTTTTTTTTTGCTCTCATTTGCCTGTGTGCTATGAATGAAATTCAATTTCATTAATTGTTCACATAGACACCTGTTGCTGCAATATTTTTATCTGATTAAGCAAGACCACATCTATTGTCAATTCTTGTAATTTTTCCTTCTGCCTGATTTAATATATTTTGCATTTTGTCCTTTCTTTTCTTTTTTATGACCATATTATATTGGATAAAATATTCCTTCATTACAACTACTTGCATCCCAAACTGTGCTTAAATCTGTTCCTTTATGCAAATTGTTGTCAAAAATTTTTAAAAATTTACTTACAGTCCTTAACCATTTGTTCTTTCTGTAAGACAGATTCATTTAATCTCTATCTCAAGAACCGGGGTTTAAGTTTAAAAAACAATACAGTTGGATTATGATCTGAAAAAGTTTTAGGTAACATATCTACTTTGGAAATATTAGTTAAGAAATTCTTTGTAGTCCAATCATATCAATCCTTGAAAAAATCTTTGCCATTCTGTAAAGAAAGTATAGTCCTTTGTCAATCTGTTTTTAAATCTCCAAGTATTCATCAAGCTCAACTTCCCTATCATATCAAAAAAAGACTGGCAATTTACCTTGAGTCATCTTTATAGTTTTACTGGCAGATCTAACAAATTGTAGAAATACTACACCATTCCAGTGTCCCAACATACACCAACTTTTATATGAAAATGCAGTAATTTGAGTCCACAAATGTTGGAAAAATTTAGCTTTTTCTTGATGGGGACCATATAGCCCTATAACAATTGGTTTCAGTACTTGAGATTTTATTTGGACAACCACATATCTTCCTTGGTCATCTGACAGCAATACTTGAGGTTGTAAATATGGTTTTATATAAAGTCCCACTCCCTTAATTTGTTTTTGGAGGGCCGATTTAAAAACTTCTTCCAAAATATTATTTTCCAAATATTTAATATTTTTTTCTTTATATGGTCTCTTGCCATCAAATCATATATTGGTTTAATTTATGTAAATAATAAAATATTTTTTCCTTTTTGGGGGGATTCAGCCCCATTAATATTCCAGGTAAGATAATTACTTTCCATTTTTAAAACTGGTAGTTATGTCCACATCTGAAACTCTGGCTCCCATCCCCATAGCCTGCTCATCTTGCGTTGTTAATTTTCTAGTAATCCTAGTTTGGGTTATTAATCTTTGTTCCCTTGGGACTTGCTATAATCCATCTTTATATCTAGCCCAAAAGTCTGCTGTTTTCTGTAGAGAGTTAATCTAAGTCTTGGCTGGTGGTGATTAAAAATCACTCCTAATCTATTCCATCTGAACATTGTTGTTATTTAAAACTTCTGTTAAAAACATGTATTCCTTTCTCTTTCTCAGAATGTTTACTAAGATTTCTCTCAATAAAATTATTTTCCTTCCAATGTAAATTTAACTTGAAAGTGTTTTTTTAGGATTTGCTCTTTAGTGGAACTTCTTACAAATTGAATTACTACATCCCTAAGCAAGTGTCCTTTGCTGCTGGGGGGAGGGGGAATTAACCCTGTATATTTTATCTACTTCATTTGCCATCAGTGAGACATCCCATTCTACAAAGCCTGCCAGATCATCCACAATCATTTCATTTAAATCTTTTATTTTTCTCTATTAACTTTGGGATTCTTGCAGTCTAAGAAAATTCTCTTTTTAATTTGAACAACATTTGGGCTTTGCAGTTTTCTAAGTTAACTGCTGTTTCTTTAACTCTTGTATGAAAATTTTCCAATGGATCCTGCATCTGTTTAAATTCAACATTAAGCTGATTCGTTTTTTGATCAATTCTAGACTCTAGCTTCTGCTCCATTTTTTTCTATTTTTCCTTCCAATCTTTCTATATTTGACTCATTTTTTAGCCCAGATTCAATTTCCCTTCCATATTTTCATTATTTTTTGAATCTCCTCCAGAATCTGTCTCATATCAAAATCATTCAAAGTTCTAGTACTTCCTCCTTTTTTTGGAGGCATTTTGCTTCTATGTAGTATATATGAAAACAATATAAAAAAAGGAGAAAAGGGAAAAAAAGAGTTCTCAAAGTTCAGTCCAAGCAACAGCTATACAGTATTTTCAGCTCTATCTCTTAAAATCTTAACTATAGAACATAACTATAAAAAACTAACTATAGAACCTTTAGTAGCATTTGTTGATATCCTATTAATTAGCAGCTAATAGGCTAATTACAAATGGATAGAACCAGTTTTTACTGCAGAAGCATCTTTATAAACTGGATTTGTTGATTTCCCTCCACTCCTACAGCTCTGCAGAAGATATGTGTTCTTCCAGGCAGTTCTAAAGACAAGTATGAAGGGGCAAGGTTGTATTTTGAGATTAACTTAAACTATTGAACTGGTTGAGAGCTGTCCAGGAGCCCTTGCAGGGTCTGACAGTTTCATCAGAAATGTGAAATGTGTTGCAATGAAATGTGAAATGTGTTACAAGCTCCACCCTTAAATCTGTGCAATATGGTGCATGTATAAGAATGGCAAAACTTACATCATGATATTATGTCATTTGTTCCTCCTGTGGATTTTGATAAATCCCAAGAAACATGACATGATAGGTGACTGTGAGGGAGTAAATGCTCTAATTTTTAAAAAGAGGAAAAATCCTGGAAAAACGCAGATTATAGATTATAAGAGTCACCCACAAGCAGCCTGAAAACAATGCACTGATTGTAAATCACAGATTTGTCTACAACAAGGTTTTGCCAAGCTGTATTTCTCTGGGGAACTTCAAAGAACAGGGTAGGAAGTGCCATGCCATTCCCAATAGACCTATGGTATTCTTAGGAAGGGGATATGTATGATGTGTCGGTAACACTAAATATAACCAGATACCACTAGATAACAGCAAACTTAATAACAATTGTGCTAGTTTGGAAAAATGATCTAATAAGGGAAGGCAGTCTAATGAAGGTAAATGCAGTATTTTACATGTGGAAGTGTTTTATGAAATGCAGAGATGTAGGATGAAGACTTGTGAAAAGATTCTTGTAGCTGAGCAGAAACTATCGGGCAAAAAAGGCAAACGGTTTTTAATCTTGCAAGAAGTGTGTTTCAAGTCATAATTTCCCTGGCAATTCTCACAAAGGCATTTACTGAACTTTTTGTAGGCAGTATTTATTGATATATATGGAGGTGCAATGGTGCAGCAGCTTAGTATGCCAGTTGTACTGAACGGAGATGGCTGGCACTCTGATTTGATCCGCAGCTCCGCATGACGGGGTGAGCTCCCATCACTCGCCTCCAGCTCCTGCCCACCCAGCAGTTTGAAAGCATGTAAAAAATGCAATTAGATCGATGGGTACCTCCTTTGGGAGGGAAAACCAGCGGCCGGTAGCGATGAGAGCAGAGTTGGATGCACCCATCCCGGGGGCAGAGCAGGAGCCTCAGAGGATACCTCGGTTGTAAACATTGCCGGCCAGCCGAGGGGGGCAGGGTTAATAATGTACTGTAAAAAAATTATCTATCTCTGTAAGCCGCCAATAATCTTCAGAAATTGGTGGCATAGAAATGTGATTGTAAATAAAATATACAGCTATTAAATAGCAGTGTGAAGCAGAAATATACATTAACAAGATACTGATCTTGTGAAATTTATTGCAAGGTGACTTAATTGTCCAAATCTAGAGCTGGATTGTATGATAATCATGTTTGCAAGCCCCCAAGAAGTATCCTCATCCAAATGATCAGGTATTGATAGAGACATAGTACAAAATGGTGTTTTGGCAGATTGTTCAAAAGGTCCATTAGTCATCATAGCCAGTGGAAAGAGGGCATAAATTATGAGGCTGCATGTTAGATAATGTTAAGTTCATTCATGTAAGTTGGTAGTGATTAATTACTCATTTTATTCAAACAACTTTACAGAAATACAAATAGGAAAAAAAGCTAACCCTGAGATGGTTCACAGGGATGAGAAGACATTCAAGCAAATTGTCTGAGAGCTACCCCCCTGCCCCCCAGTCAGTCTTTCCCAGAGTTGCCTTAGAGCTCCTCAAGTTTGGCAGTCCGAAGTGCCTAATGCAATAGGCTCCAACATTCCCAGCTGTTACATAGGAGTTTCACAGAGGACCCTTAGGAGTAGATTCAGAATTTAATATGCCCAGGGTTTTTTTGAGTTATCTTTGGTGTTCCCTCTTGGCTCAGCAGATAATATTAATGTCCCCCGATTGCACCACTGAATGCTCTCCTTGCTATCTTTGTTTACTTCAGTCTTTCACTCCTAGTGCAGAGAAAGACCACCCAGCTTTTATTTGCTTGGCAGCTACATGCCCCTTTTTCTCACCATGGCTTGTCTTCTGGTTCTCTAAACAAGTGTCTCTGTGCATCAGGGAGAAAGGATAACCTCCCTCTCCGATCTATTGTCCATTCAAGAAAAGGGACTATATTCACAACCACCCCAGTGGAAGATCCCAGTATCTCTAACGGAAGTGGCCACATTCTAATGCCCGTCCAGTTCTGGAATTGCTGAAATCTATTACAAATGCAAGATTAAGATGTTTTAAAGGACTCGACATTGCCATGCTTGTAAATATATCCACAATCCATTTCTCTCATAGAACTGTGAATAATTTGCAAAAGTGGCATGTTTGATTCTTTCATGGAGTCTGATTTGTATTAGTCTCCAATGGCCCTTTAGTATTCTCCATTCTCCTCAGTACCCTCCAGTGTTCCCCAGTTACTCTAAGCTGCACTGATCTCCAGTCTTCCCAATGGCCGCATTGAATGGTCACAATGTCAAAAAATAATGTTTCATGCAGCCAAAGCTCTTGTAGTGAGACCACGTGCATAGCATCTCCCAGATGTTCCAGAGTTTCCTAAGATTCTCTACTCTCTCTAGTGTTTGAGCATAAAACAATGGCCTCTAATTCTTATTTTTGTTATCTATCCCAATTGTTTTCTGCATCATTCTGTCATTACCCAACTATTCTCTCTACAGTCTTCTGTATAGTTTATTGCTCATTCGTTCATTGGGCAATCAACAGATAGCAATACTGTGAAGAATTTTGCAATGTTCATTGGGGAAAAATGTTATGTGTTTACACAGATCAACTTGCAATTACACAAATCAATTTGCAATACTTGTTTTGGAACGTTATTTTACTACAAAATGTGAACAAGATTTTGGTGAAAACTTTTCTACTGGAAGCAAGACTTCTTCCATCTGCCCGCTATATTATTGTTTCAGAACATTTGTAAAATGAAATTTTCCAAAGGCAAGCAACAGGTAATTTTTTTCTCAGAACTTCTGAGTAACACACTCCAAAGAAATATTTTTTATTTTAAAACAAACTTATTTTTGAACAAATTAAGTGTTTTCTAAGCACCATTAATTGCAATGAACATTTAGTCATATATAATTTATTTCATTCCAATGGAATCTCAAGGTGCTTTGTTTTGAATAGCGTTTGCACTGATGATAAATTCTATTGAGGTGTAGTTATAATTTCACTATCAAAAGTTTATAGTATTATGATATAGTAAGCTTTTGATTTTACAGATTTTCATATTTCAGATGCAACGATCAAAATCTGGACATGCACAAAATCCCATTCACCATTCTACACATGCATAAAATCCCATTCCAATTTTACATTTCTTTAAAATACATAAAATATGCATAGGTAAAATTATTTTCTGAATTAACAGATTTTCTGGTTTTATAGACACCTCTTTCTCCCAATGAGACCATTAAATTGAAGGTTTACTGCATTGGGAACTCATAGAACCTGAAGAAAAATGAACGTTTTTGAGGCAGAAAAATGGAAGTTAATTGAGCCAGAAATATTATGCACATAATGTGTATGAAACTAAACAAACATTTATTCATCTCTAGCTTCGGCAGTAATTTAATTAATCTTCAATTGGCAGGTATGGCTCTTGCTGTATTGGTCACAATGTCAAAAAATAATTAAAATATGAAGTATATATTGTGTGTGGCATCTGCTTTTAAACAGACCTGAACAGTGTGCCCACAACCCAATGGGATTTTGCAGTTCATACATACTTTATGTAAGATAGAACTGGTTATATTCAAAGTTCTTCATATATAATGCTTATTCTGCTTTTGACAATGTTAAACTTACAGTCAGTGTTAATTTCATCTTGAGAATTAGCTTCTAAAGCTTTGGTACCAGAAAGTTAAGATTACTTTGTTTTATAATGGCCTGAAATATCAATTCTCCACATCAGAATTTATTATACTATTATACCTTTCATTGCATCTGCATGTAAAATAGCTATTTTTAGAATACACTGTATTTATCTGTTCACTTAGCATTGGTTTCAGTGCTTTGCGCAATAAACACAAACTTAAAACAGTTTAAATAAAAGATGAACTAGTATCAGCAATTTCAAATTGAACAGCATTTCAACAGTAGATAGAATTGATGTATTGCTGATATAATGCATGACGTTATTTCAATTCTGGCCCATTTATTTATTGTCATACTTAAATATTCCATATTAACTATTAAGAAAATTTTAAAATGAATAATCTTAATTGTGGTTTTTCTTCAGTCTCAAGTAGATCTCAATTCTGGATATATGATACAATTTCAAAAAGAGATTGCTGAAAGTTAAGCAAACAATTTTTGCAACCTACGTATATCATTTTGTTGCTGTATTGGTGAACTTTTCATTTAACATAGAAGAGGCTTGTTTTCTTCATGAGAACCACAAGAACACAAGAAAATAGTTCCCTCTTTTGGTGGTGGTGGCTTCAGCATATATCAAGGTGCAGTTTATGGCCTTGCTATTCATCTCCCATCATCATCTTGCATAGCGTTTAATGTAATCTTCAACTTTAGTTCGGAAGTCCTCCTGTACAGGAGAGGAAAAATAAATGTGTTTACAGAAACAAGGTTAGCCAGTACTAATGTGTCTCCATTAAAATGCCAACACATAACCTGCATTCCAGACAGAGTACACCTTACTGCGTGAAGACTTTTCCCCCTGAATTTGGGAAGACACCTTGTATCCCTGAGGAGAAAAGCTTTTGAAAGAAAAGGAATCTGCAGGAGATAGAAGTAGCCATGGATTTTGCTCCCACCAAAAACACGGAGTGCTTTTAAAAGTAGCTGCTATTCTACTAGATGTTTGCCTAGAGTACATAACCCTTTGTACCAGCTAGGATCCATCTTCACGTTCCACTTACCATCACATAAGATACCTTAATGGTTTTAATGGTAGCACCTCTGTCTGGACCGTTGCTATTAATTGGTCTTGTATTCTCACACAAATCATGATGTAAGAATCCATGATCCCTCGGTGATTTTATTAGATGTTTATCCCTCCTTTATTACTTTGTAAGTAACTCAAGGCGGTGAATATACATAATACTCCTTCCTCCTATTTTCCGCACAATAACCCTGTGAGATGGGTTGGGTTGAGAGAGAGTGATTGGTCCAAAGTCACCTAGCCAACTTTCATGCCTAAGGCAGGACTGTAACTCACAATCTCCTGGTTTCTAGGCCAACACCTTAACCATTAGGCCAAACTAATTCCCTCTAGGCTGGACAAATTAATATAGATGCTTTAGTCTGCTATTGAACATCACTTTCCATGTCTGATTGTTAGGCACTGCCTTCTGTGGCTATTTGCCCTTGTTCTGTTAGAGAAACTAGGCTGTGCATCCATCTGTGCTTCTGTAATGCTAACTAGGGCTTCAGAACCCCTTGTGAAGTATTAATTGGGCTCCTTATGTGTATAGGTCTACCAGTATTCTGAAGACCTGTTTTTAAATGCATGTATTTAAAAGTAACGTTGTACTCTTCTTTCAAAAAATCACTAGATGTTTGTAGAAAAGGAAGGAGTGCACAGGTTGTTAAATGAGGACTTCACGTGATTGTGACTTCCAACTTCTTCCCCACTGACTGCTTGCAGGACACTGGCAGGGAATGTTGCAAATAGTAATGATGTGACTACAAAAGCCAGAACTTCAAAGATTAGTTGCAACTACCACTCATTCAGCCGTCACAAGTTTGATCACTGAACAAGTGTTCATTAAACAAGGACCACCTGAACCATTATGTTAGAGAAGGGTAAAAAATAAAAATTGATATCCTAGCTATATCAGTGATGCTTCACCAATCTGTCAGAATATTCTGCTAAAGTGAGAATATTAGTCTTCTGGGAGCCTGGGGTTTCTTGTGTTCCCTCCAAAATATCCTGGCTGACAAATCTTGAGGAATGTGGAATGAAGTAGGAACAAATTCTATCCATGTGTCCTGGGTATGAATCCTGTCCAAGGGTAAATATGCACAAGCACACAAGAGAGGTGGCAGCAGGTTTTACTTTTGGCATTTCAAAACAAATGCCCAAGTGGCAGGGAGTGCATGAAAAAAATGCACATGCAGCTAAGGCCTGGAAGAAAGTTCCAGACGTCAAGAAAGCTTGCCTTAATAGATTTGGACAAATGTCTGTCTAGGATGGTGTAAGTTTCCAAGTCCAAAGTACAAGGCAAAGAACGGTCAGGAAGGTCTGAGGGTCAGAGCATCACAGAAGCTTCATTAGCCAGTCTGGAATCCAAAGTCAAGACTCAAGATACAGAGTCTGGATTAGCAACTGATTTGTTTCCACTACTAGAGCATGGCTATGCTGCTCTGTGTAAGAGAGACTGTGGATGCAGCATTACATTATTACAGGAAGGCACTTTTTCGCAAGGAGCCTCACAGAGCTTTCTTCTCTGTGTGGCAAGCTCTTGTGATGGGGGGAGGCGGAAACTGGACTCCTTGCCTTCTGAGAACAACATCAGCTGCTCCTATCGATTACTGGACAGCCCCATTTCAACTGCATCTTGGTCATCCAGTAGTGGTTCATCCAGTAACTATGAAGTAGTTGCCAGTCTCTTCCTCTGAGTTCGAGTTGATTTGCGATCTCCATCCCAAATGAAAGGAAGGAGGGGGTTCAACCGAAGGAAGACAGAGTGAACTTGATATGTCCAGCCTAACGAGAGAAGACTGAGGGGAGACATGATAGCTGTCTTCCAGCAGCTGAAAGACTGCCACAGAGAAGAGGGTATTGATGTATCTGCCTTAGCACCTGACGGCAGGACAAGCAGCGATGGGTGGAAGCAAGTCAGACCTAGAAATAAGGAGGAATTTCCTGACAGAGAACTATTAAAACAATGGAACAGTGAGCAACCAGAGCTGTGGGTGCTCTGTCAAGAGATTTTCAAGAAAAATTTGGCCAAGGGCTGGACTAGAAGACCAGTCCCTTCCAGCCCTGAGATTCTATGAGATATGTGGAGCTCATTGCATTCCATTCCTCCTCTGCTGCATTCATCTATGAACTGGGATACTGATTTATTGCCATGGAAATGCCACTTTTCCAGAAGATCAGTATTCCTATGTAGGGTGGGAGGAAAAGATACAGTAGCTGATAGATATTTGATGGTCAGAAACCTCATGAAGATATTTCTTAATTGCACTTCTGACAAAATGGAAAATTCCAAGGAAATATAAAAAAGCCTTTTAAAATCCTCCTTTGACAGGCAGAGTAATATATAAAGATTATTAATATTTATAATTAGGAAATGAGGCAGTGGCAACTGCTGATGGAAACTTTTTTTCCATCTTGAGCCTTGGACTGGCTAATAGACAAGAAATAAAAGAAAGACCAGAAAGGCTGAAACAAGGATTGGGAGCTCAGATTTGAAAAGTCAGGACATAGAAAGAATACTTGAAAACTTCAGCAAAAACAAACTTAAGATTCAGAGCTATCCCTGAAGTTTTTGGAAAATGGATTTTGAAGTCTATTTCAAAACCTTGATGCCAGATTATTTAAAAACAAAAGAAAGCTTTCCAGATATTGACTATATTTTTAGATTATATTCAAAGTTTGCATAAAGGAGAAAAATATTTTAGGACATCCTCAATAGATTTTTACATGAGATGATATTTTAAAACTGTAGATTGAGATTCTTTTGATGACAGAAGGAAAGCAAATTCAAAATGTCTCTCCAAGAAGGACTAAAAAAATAAAGTTTTTGAATTTTTCACAAAGAACCAACCAAATTAAATACAGATAGAGAATTATATTTGCATTAGAATTTTTTTAAAAAAGATATTTATTCTTCAGAGGTTTCTTTCCTATATGAAAAATGAATTGCTCAGAACTCTTTGGATCAGCAACGATACTGGAAAGGATACTGGAGATGAAAAATAGGAAATTCAGAAATACAACAGCACTGAATTAAATCCAAAATGGAAAAAAACATTGATCTCATAGAACATAAATGGATTAAGCTCACCTAACAAAAGAGAAAGACATTTGTTTAAACACACTCAAAAAATACAACACAGATATTTGTTTCAAGCCAATTTAGTAGTTTAGTTACTAGACCAGAAACTGAGAGACTGTAAGTGACAGTTCTACCTTGGGGCCAAAGCCAGCTGGGTGACTTTGGGCCAGGAATTGTCTCGCAGTCCTAGGAAGCAGACAAATGCAAACCACTGCCCAAAAACTTGGCCAAGAAAATGCAGGGACTAGTCCAGATAGTTGCCAGGAATCAACACTGACTCAAGAGCCCAATTCTTTTTCATCAACCTTGACAATAATAAAGTAATTACCAGAGTTTTCATATATCTGCTATAAGGAAATCTTTTTGAACTAACATCTTGCTTTTGGTTGAATAGCTTCCTTAACAATTTGTGGAAAAGCTATCGTCTATTTGGGTTTCAGCAAAATATTTAACAAATACTCAGAGACGATGATGAGTTAACTTGGTAAGGTGAGGTCTGGAGGACATGGTAATTAAGTGGATATACAGCTGTTTCTCAGTCATATTCAGAGTGCCCATCAACTTGGCGACAGATACCAAATAGGGTGCCATAAATATCTGTCCTGGATTCTATTTGATATTTTGAATAAGGACATGGATAAAGTGGTTAAGGGAATGGTTATCAAAACTGCAGATGAGTCATAATAGCGTGGGAAGCATGCCCTAGAAAACATAAATAATCTTGATAGGTTAGTGAAATAGACTGAAATCAATAAAATCAAATGCAATAGAGACAAATGTAAATTCCTAATCTAGAAAACAAAATCAAATACACCAACATGGGATAGGATATACATGGCTTGAGAAATATAGTTATGAAAAAATCTAGGAATACTAATAAATTGCAAGCTACATATAAGCCAGCAGTGTGATACAGCTGCAAAGAAGGCAAATGGCAGTTTTAGTTTTCATCAACTTAATTTCCAAATTACAGGAGGTAATTGTTTCGCTTTATTCTTCGGGTCAGACTCCACTTGAATATTGTTTCTAATTTGAAATGAAGTCTTATTGAGGAGAAATCGAAAGAACTGGATATATTTAGGCTTGAGAAAAGGTGACTGAAGATTACTCAATCGATTGAATGCTATATAGTACTCAACAAATATCTGACAGAATGTCACAAAGGTTTTCAAACCAACCAACCAACCAACCAATAAATAAATGCTTTAAATTACAAGGCAGCTTGTGACTGAATATTAGGAGAGCTGGGTTCTCAGTCCCTGGAGGTGTTCAAATGGAGATTAGGATATCATGTTTTCAATGCTTAAATTTGGATTTCTATGTTGAACAGAGGGTTGCACATGATGGCTTTTAAACAATTTTTTCCATTTCTATGATTCTGTCTCCTTTGAGTAATGCAGAAAAAACAAAAAGCAAACAATTATCTCGGGGTCATAAAAGAGCAAATACCAAACTGAGAAGAAGCTGGTAACCCCAGCCACATGGATATAGAATGGAGGGACTTCCTAGAAAACATCCTGCATAGCTCTAAGAAATTCCAACAGTGGCTTTATGCAGGAATCCATATCTGGGATGTACAAAGACCATGAAGATATATGCTACGTTATATTGCTTTTGATAGGAGGGTTGTTTTGAATAGGGGAAAGTTTTTTTGACCTTGGATGAATCTGTAGATTCATGCAAGGAAAAAGTGTGTGCTGGTCTCTCCTAATTTCAGATAATCAGCTTGTTCTAGTGCTCAGAAAGTTCTGGTGTTTTTTGTTGTGCATCATTACTTAATTAACTTAATTTTCTCAGTTGCAGTATCAAATTGCAAAATCTTATAACTAAACCTCCTTCAATGTAGCTAGTCAAACCAACTCAAGTAATAAAAATTCCCATGAGGCAATTTTTAAATTCCTTTAAGCAATAATTTTCTTCAGCTATCTCTTAGTATAAGCACCTAACATAATGGCTACCTGTTTGCTTGGTAGTTTTGATGTACCTGTTGCTTCATATTCTTTATATTTAATCTTAGACCCATTTTTTCACTGGATTCCTTGATTTTCATTTATGGATGATGCATTTACATTTTCAGATATCAAAGCAATGTCTGCAATATCATCAGAATACTGCAGGGAATAGGTGTCCTTCTCCTAGTTTGAAAATCACACTTATTTTCTCCCAGTCTAGCTTCACGTATATTCAGCATATAGACTGAAAAAAATAAAGAGAATGTGTAATGTCTTTTCATTTCTTTCCCAGTCTGGAGCCCATCTGTTTTTTCATTTGCTGTTTGAAGCTTGATATTTACAAATGAAAATACCTATCATTTTGAATAAGTACTAATGCTTTCTCT
>JANHZU010005073.1:0-12257 GCA_032468055.1 Acrochordus granulatus | reverse complement strand
GGTTGAACCTCTGGCAGAGATCTCATCTTCTTCAGAGCACACAAGCCCCCCAACCACAGCAAGGTGGTGCCTCATTGCTACATTTTCTGTAGCAGTCATTAAACAAATTACTGTGGTGGTTAAATGGATCCAGTTTAAGTGCCAGTTTTTGGCAAAATGCAGTGACTGTAAAACGCTGCAAGTGGCTGTAAATGTGGCTGTTTGCCAAGCACCTTAAGTTCAGTCATGACTGTGGAGGGGGCCTGATTGTCAAATCTGACTCATAAGTCCCCCTTTTCAGTTTGGTCGTACTTTGAATGGTCGCAAAGTGATCAGTCGTAAGAAAAGGACTACCTTTATTAGATTTTATGGGTTGTTGCTAGTATGTGGGATATATATTGTATCTCAATCTTGTGGGTTTTTTTGCTGTCATATATAAATGCAAAGGCACATTTGTATTATACAAGCATTACTGCTATTAAGTTTCAGATTGTATGTTGTAAATACAAAGATTACAAAATCTCTTTTGTTTCTTGAACTGGTGTGTGTGGATAGTGTGCATTGAATGCATTGTACATATTTACAGCTTCACAATGTATTTAAAATGTGAAGTCCTACACAGGTTTTTTATTGACTGAGGTCTGTTGCATGTGTTTTATGCTCATTCTGCCTGCTCTTAAATGGCAATGAAATATTACAGAGTTCATTACTGCTTTCACACTGCAAACCATCTGCAACACAACCTTTATTAATCTGCTATTCTGCCATCTTAAAACTGCAGTAATTTGCTTCCTATCATTCAACAGGTTGGCAAAAAGGAGAGTGTTCTGAGAATGAACCAATGGAATATATGTTCCATCCAGCTTCTTCTTTCCTTTGCCTCTTGAACCATTATATTGTTGTTTTAAATACTCTTGTTATGGAAATGGGGAGGGAATATTTTAAAAAAAGGTATAGTCCCTTTCATTAATACATTATTTTCACTGTGTGTTGGAGAATAACAGTCCCAGTTTGAAAGGAGGCTTAAGTGGGAAATTAATCTGACATTGTTATGTAAACATAGGAGGGTGAAGTCTGAAAAAAAAATCATGCCTTGAAGCTTGTCTAGTCTTTCCCAGATGAAAACTACCAATCTGGGAAGATTCCTATAGAATGGGCAGAGAACAATAAAGTTACTAGTTTTGAACTCTGTACATGTGGATCTGGTTGTTCATGCGTGACGCTGTGCTTAGAAATGACATAAAAGATAATTTAACCCAGACGCTTTAAAAAAAATTTTAACTATGTTAGGTGAGGAAGATCAAGATCACAAAAATTAACCTCCATGACATTACCAAACAGAAGGATTATTCAATCCAATCTGGAAGACAAGGACCAAAAATACAATGTTGGAACCACAACCACTCCTGCACTGCACAACATAAAACTTTCATGAAGAAGAAGAACAGTGCTAAGGGACAAAAAGAAATCAGCTTTTTATATCTTCCTAGCCAGAAATCGATCTATTTGCATGGGCATCAATTATCTCCTGCCTGAAGTGACGTAGAGCAGTTAAACCACATTTATGCCTTTAACAACATGAAGAAAAAGCTGGCTTCTGGAGCTCTTGGACTCATTCCTAGAAAAGGACTTTATAAGCGTGATGAATGATTCTGTCAGCTTACCTAGTAGGTGAGTTACTGAGCATACTTGCAAAAGCGCCCCTTGCAAGTCATAAAAGACAAAGTGCTTAACAGCAAAGAATCAAAGCAGCAAAAGACAAACAAGCCAACCCTAGTGACCCCAAAATACTAACTAAAAGGCTGGAAAGAACAGAAACAATTTAAAATAATAATATTTATTTAAATAAAAATAAAATTTAGAGGATTTTTTTAAAGATCACAGGAGTGTTACTGACATTACACGGAGATGTGGCAAAAAAATTGAGAGAAATAAGTAGGAGCTGCATTTAGATGGTGTGCAGTAAGAAGAGAGTCAGGCAGAGCTCTTGCCAAAGCCAAAGCCAGAATGCTGCCAGGAACAGAAGCATCATCATGCATGACTATGGTGGAGAATAGGCTACCTAGGAGGAAAGCCAAGGTCATTTTCTTCTGTGTTGCACAATTAGTCAGAGCTCAGGTTTCAGGTATTGGGGATTTGTTTTGCTTGGTATTTGTGCCTACATATAAATACATACCGGGGGGCAGTGGTTGAAAGCAGTATAAATCATGCCATTTTTGGTGAATTATGGATTCTCAAATCAGAAAGGAGCAAAAATGGGGCTGATGAATTTTTTTTAACTACAGCCCACTTTATCAGATCCTTCTAATAAAGGAGACTTTAATCCAAAAATATTTATGTCATGACAAATGTGTTAGTCTTCAAATATTACAAGAAACTTGGTAGAGTTTGGATTAATTAGACTAATACAGATTTTAAAAATTTTGAGGACAAATCTATTCTGTTAGGGCCAGTTATTACAATAGTAGATTAATCAAAATTAATTCAGTGAGGCTGTTACTTACAGTAAATAAAGAGTTTAATCCCCAAACAACATCCTGAAAAAGAAAAAATGATTCAGTCAAAGTCAAATATCTGAAATTTCTATACATTATTAATAAAAAACCCAGATAAATAGAAAGACAAGTTATTATGAAACTATATTGGAAACATCCCTATGAATTTCAGAATTTTTAAAGAATCTGATTTGCAAATTATTAAAAACAAATGTGAATCTTTGAAATTATTTAACTATTTAAGTTCAAATCTCTTGGTCTCTAATTTTTTTCCATGTTATTAAGTATGTACATCTTAATGTTCTATGCATTTTTGGTGTCACGATTTTCATTTCTAAGAAATGAGAAACGATTTTTGGCAATTTCTTCTTGTTAACTTTACTCCCCTATACTACTATTCCTAAAATTTACTCTGATGGATTGAAGGGACTCTTTGAAACAGTGTGGTCTGCTCCATAAGTATTGCAGACGAGAACTGCTAACAAGTAATTTCTTCCCTACTCCACTGATAGAAATCTTCTGAGGATCAAAGAGTATTCTGTTAATGGAATTACACCAACTGGATTCAACCCAATGCCAATAAGCCAATAAAACTAATTTATTTTACACTATTTGTAGCTCCCTAATTTTGTTCCCACAAAGTAGCAAATAATAGAAATAAACAGCAAATACAAACCTGCTGTAAATTTGCCTAAAATTATATTTTTAATTGTTAAATTTAATTTGTTGTAAGTAACAATTATATTACTACATACAAAAATCAATTCTAAATATAATTCTCTGAAAATGAAAAGAATATCAGTGGATAACATGACACACGAAATAAACTTTTTTTCAGTCTTGATAGTATACCTATAGAGTTTGATCAATACTACATTTTAACAGACATTGATCTGATCAGGACATATGGGAGTCAGAATTCCAAGTTTGAGATTTTTTGTTATTTTTGGACTCATGACCTTCTTGGTCTCAGACTTGAAAATAAAATCACAAATTTCTCTTACAGTAATCTCACAGGACATCTGAAATGATGTGATATAAATGATAAAAAGACCCATGAAACTAATTGATAGTGATTCTTTGGCACTTTTGTACATAAAACAGTACATAAAAATAAAATTATTATCACTTAATGAATTTTTTTCAAAAGGAAAAGAAAAGCCTATCACTGGGAATAAAAGTAGTACATTAATAAAACAAATAACAAAAATAAATTTAAAAAACTTTTAAAATCTAGTCTAGTGATTGGAAATGGCTATTTCTTAGGTCCTATCAGATGACAGTCTTCTATCAATGGGTTCTGGAGGGATTTGATTCTATTCAGGATGATTGGAGGAGAAGTGAATTCTCATTCAGAGTGTTAATCACTATACAAATCAAACTTCCATAACTTCACAAGAGGCCTCCTTAATTATGAGGGACTGGAATCCAGCTCAGAAGTGGGAAGGTAACATGATATTACTGTATATGCTTCCTCAAGCCTCACAGACTCACATTGATCCCAAATTATTAAGCTCCAGTCATCTTCATTGGCACTGATCATGTATTGTGGAGCTCTGCTCAAATCTAAGCACTTTTATTTTCTAAATGCTGCAAGTATTATTCCCAAGGCCCTTCAGATGTTTCTGGAGATTGTTATTCCCTAAAAGGAATTTGTTACCTTAAAAGGTATCAGTGAGCAGGACTGAACAGATGCAATAAGAACAGAAAATATTTATTTTTTGCCACTGTTTTGTCAATGTATAGCTCAAAACAAGTGCTTTTATCAGTGCCCAGTCAGACTTGAGATGGGTTTTTCTTTAGTGATACTCTAGGCATTTCCTCTGCTCTTTACCTAATGAAAGCAATCATCCTAACAATGAAATTATAATCATTATGACATACAACGGGAATTCTGGGCTTCATTACTATTCTAAGTCAAGGACTATCTATGTATAAATTAACTGGTTGCTATCATAGTTCTTGATTTCTTCCCTCATGGTAGCTCATACTATATACTGTTAGATCTTGACCGGATTAAAATGTGCACTAAAATCACTTGCTACCCACTGTAAATATGAAAAATTAGAAATCAATTATGCAAAGACAAAAGCCTTGATCTTGGCTAAATTTCCTAGTATCCACCAGTGGCAACTAAATGGTCATGAAATCAAAGAAATTTTGATATTTAAATACGTTAGTATCTTTTTTCAGATCTTTGGCAGAAATGCTCATATGTATTATGTAGATCAGAATGCTTAAAAATCAGCTTTGGAATAATTAGAATTGTCATCATTTTTATCTCTATTGTCCTAAAATTATTATCTGGTAAAGTGAGCTCCCAATTCCTACACAGTGCAGAGCAATTACTCAGAATTTGGAAAGTGTGGCAGTCTAAATTCTTACAAAACATCTTTCAAGCTCCACAATATGTTTCCATTGTAGCTCTCCACCATAAGGCTTGTGAAATTAAGACTGCAAACAAGATTTGGCAAATTTCCTTTACCTAATGGTTAACAGACTTAATCACTCTGTGGCTAACATTTTTATATAAAAAATATAAAATGTTAACAATATATTTTTATTAACATAAAAATTAATAGCCTATATATACCTATAGAGAAGTGTATTTTTTACAGATTTTCTAGATCTGCAGAGGGGGACCCAAAAGCAAATCTTTAATGTTTTAAAGTACATACATTAAAGATTCAGGTTGCAATAATTTGCTCAGTAATGTGCATATCCTTTTAAATAAATTCGCATTAACACCATTAATAGTTATACCTCAATTATTAAAGAGTTGCTAATGATAATTTAGTTAATCTTTTAAGAACACTCAATGCTGCTGCACTTGTGTCAGAAGCACCTTTAAGGCACTTCTGGGTTGAGAGGATTAGCCAGTGACATCACTGTTGCTTGGGGGGGGACACCCAATTGGGGGCTCCCTTCATGTCCCTGCTATTGTTCCCACCTAAATGGGACCTATTATCTCCTCGCATTTGCATGCTTTCAAACTGCTTTTGAACCTACTCGCATCGGGTCTCAAATACTGTGGTATTACTAACAATTACAGGAAATATGTACTATTTTAATCTCTTGATGTATTTTTTTTGCTAAAGCCATTTATATAGAATTTCTACAGTATCAGAGCTTCAAAATGACCTAATTGTTCCAATATTGTAGTCTATTTCCTCATCCATTACACTAATTGCTATTAGTATGGGTGAAAAAGCATACACACTTCTCTCTGGATGCCAACAAACTATAGAATGAGAGATGTGGAATAGAACCAATAGAGCAAAGAGAAAAAGATAAAAGGATCAGATAATATACAGCCTGAACTGAACTGCATTTTTTCGGATGCAGCTCACCACCATAACAACTAGTAAGGCACTGAAGCTAATTAGATGTGAACCTGATCAGCAACCTGGATGTGGCATCACTAGAAATATAGTGAAAAAGCAGAATATTTAATAAAAGAGATAACCTACCAATCCTTCCCTGATCTCACAATATTTTCAATAAGTAGAACTAGAAGTCAGATTATTTCTCCATAGTTCCTTGCGTATTCTTAACATCTGTTTCAGATTTATTGTGAGCTTCTTAGGATTATCTTGTATAAGACAGGCAGCCATTTAAGTTTCTAAACAAGTAAACTTTAAATCTCATCTATTTTAGAGGATGAGAGTTCTATCTCCCATTTAAATCAATATTACTTGGCTAGACTGTTCCTTAAGTACTTGTTTTAAGAAATGTTTCTAATAATCAAGGTAAGAAAGACAAAGAAAGATTTATATACAATTACCTTTAACGTTCTAGTTGGAGCCCAGCCAGTGCCATCAATAGAATGTTCTCTCAATAAACTGAAAGAGATATTAACTATAATTCAATTCACATTTTTAAATACACTAGGTTTTAGAAATGCAATAATTTTAGCAAAACATGCACATTCATTTTACTATAGGTGCATATTAATATTTTACAAGTACTGCCAAAATATATTTGCAATGTTATACAAAACTCTGAGAGCAAGTATCAAATATATATGGAGCCACTGCACTCCTTAAGTATCATACATTATATACCAAATCCAAGATATAAAATTATTTTAATAAGGATATGAAATTATATCTAATTTCTGAACATGTTCTTTCCTCAGGTAATGAGCAATTTTGAAATTGTTTATATTGCAAGAGCTTCTTTTTTCCCCCACGTATTCCTCCCAATTCTTGATTGACTATTATTCTGTTAAACTTAGCTATTATTCTGTTACTTGGCATGATAAAGAATCTCTTTCTTATGACAACTTTTCAGTTATTTGAAGAGGGTTATCATAATCCCATTAGTCTTAAGACTGAACATAACCAGATCCTTCATCACAGGTCTAATTTTCTTAGTTACCCATCTCATTCTAATATAATTGAATGTTTCCTAAAGTGTGATGCTCAGAATTAGATATAGTATTTGAGAAGAGTCTGACCAGTGCATAAAACTATGGAACTATTACATCCCATAATATGGAGATGATTTCTTATTCTAATGATGACTGCATTTAATTGGGGGATTAAAGTCACCTAACATTGCACTTGCTTGATCTGTCTGTCATGGAGTACTACAGTCACTGTAAAAGTAAATGCCCCCTTTCAGGTTTTATGAATTTTTCTATATTTATGTCTCTAAAACAAAGTTTCATGTGCATGTTGTTGACATGAAAAGGGAATATGAGTGAACAAATAACATCAATATTTGAAACTCATTTATTTCATAAAGTTGTCCACCTTGCTATACATGCACACACTAATGTGAAAAGCAATTATGTCTCTAATTCAATTAAAGAGATAACTAGGATCAGTTATATGAGTATTGACTCACAATCAATGTCAATTTGAACCAAGCCTGCCCTATCTCAGAATTCTAGGATAGTATTGTTATGCTTGAAATATATTTCTGAACTCTTCCAGAAAGAAGTCATCTGTGCCTATCTGTCTAGAAAAAGTTATAAAGCCATTTCTAAAGCTCTTGAGCTCCACCAATCCACAGCCAGAAACCTTGTCTTTAAATGGAGAAGACAGAACTGCATATTCCTAAATGCTGGGGAAGAGAGGGCCAAATGTATCTGTAGGAGAATTACAGAGATGAAGGCACCCCTCATGAACTTCTGAAGGTAGGACTATTTTTTCAAGGTTCTTTCCTGCTGATCCAAGTTACTGGGCAAATTTATAACAGGAAAGGCAGTCCTACAAATAGTCAGACCTTAAGCCATTTATGGCTTTAAGGCTCAATCTCAGCAATTTAAATTTTATCCAGCAACCAATATTCAGATCTAGATACTTATCAAGGATAGCCCCAAGCAAAGCATGTCGCAGGTGCTAAGACAGGTTGTAACTAATGTGTGGTAACGATTCCTAAAGCTCACTAGATCAGGAAGGCTTGCAGTTAGTGCACAAGCAGTAATTGTCCAAACATATTCCTTGCAACAGCTGCCACCTGCAAATCCAATTGCAGTTGGAGGTGAAGAAGAACCCTCAAATAGTGAACTTGCTCTTGTCTTAATTTATATTTCTTTTTGGTAATGGACTGGTTTAATCTTACAAAAAATAGAGAGTGGTTGAAGAGAGGTGATGAATGACAGGAAAAAAATATAAATAAAGGGAAGGAAATAAGTCATTATGTAGGATTTAGATTACCAAATTCACTGAAGAGAATTAAAACAAAGAAATTTTAAAAAATCAAGTTTTCAGGACAAAGGACAAAGTATGGAATATACAGGTTCCATATTTCATAACTATTCAAGGTTTTTATTTCTTCCTGCCCATTTTCTAAATCAAAAGATGGTTGTAACATTCTTCTCCTAGTCATAGAGGCAGACATAACAGTTTACTACACTTTCACTCTCTTTTCTTCTTTTTCCTTCCATTTGTTAAATTTATATCCAATCTTTCCTTTTTAACAGCTATATAGTAACTCCTTTCCTAAATTTATTTTTATTTCCTTTCTGTCCCTCACCTCCTCTCTTCAACCTCTACATTACATAAGATTCTGCCCTGTTTTCTTTAAAAGGACATGCATGGTTCATCATTTCCTTTCCTCTCCTTAAAAGAATGGAAGTAATTGACCACTTTATCACAGAAGGACATATTTAATAATTAACAGATTTCAGAAGATTAAATAAAGCCAATAACATTTGGTTTAGAAAAATTATGATTAGTAGAACATGGAAGCAGGTGGATGGATAGTTCTATATTTAATATACATTTTACATAATTTTGTCTACTACTGTTAATTAACTGCTCAACTATTGATCAAACAAATTGAAAAAAAATCTTCTCATTTAGAAATAATAGATATTCCATTTTCCTTTTAAGCTTATATGTGCTCATTCTTTTCCCCGTAATTTATTTGATAAAATTATGATCAAAGAAAACTGAGCTATTCAAATAATGAATTACCTCAAACAGATTTCCCCTGTCTCAGTTATATTTGGATGCCAGATTCTTGTCAAACATCTTACTTTTGGAGGCTGTCAAAGAATGAAACAGAGATTATAATGTGTTATATATGAAAAGCACATTGTTCCTTCTCTATTCTTCTGTGCAGTATGTACCCCAACTCCATGAAGCTACATAAAAGACAGACAATTCCTATCCCTACCATAACTAAAATATTTTTTCTTTGTTATATACAAAAACCAAGTATTGAGCAAACAATGCAATATTAACAAAAGCATGAGAAAGGTTTACATATATCAAGTAAGAAACGTTTTGATGGCTTTCTCTTAAGCCAATTCACATTATTAGGAAATTAAATGATATTTGATGGATACAAATTAAGTTAGCACCAGACTCTGTATTGGTTAGGGTGATATGATTCCTCTGTGACTTTTTTAAACATATTATCTGTTCCTTTTAAAACATACTTACAACTTACTTCAGAAGTTTTGGAAAAAATGGAAATATTCCTTGGTTCCTGATTTTTCTTCTCTATCCTCTTTCCTCAATGATCCCTCAATGATGTATCAAAGGATATGAGTGTTTAATAAAGAATGGGAAGAGAGAGGAATTTATAGAACTAGAAGTGTAATTACTTATTAATTGTATATTGTGCAAAAAGACTGATAAGGAGTTACAAAATAGATATTTTTTATTATGTTCACAGTGGGTGGCCAGACTTTGCCTAATTTTATAGGCGGTATAGCAAAATTTAGCTACATTAAGAGAAACTACATCACACTGATCCCATAATAACAATTCTAAATAAAAAAGTTCAGAATTTCTTGGATATTTTGTCAGATAAAGAGTTATAAAGTGACTCAAGAAGTTACAATTTAATGTCAAGTAAGTCAAGTACTCTCATTCCTTCACAGTCCACATTTGGTCAGTTAGTACTATTAAAATGTATGAAAAATTATGTTCACTTCATTTATTTGTAATTAAAACCAGACATATAAAGTCCCTTTAGCCCATCATTTAATCCACATCTTTCTCAATCTTCAGATCCATAAATCATTTCATTTTTTCTTTTAGCAAAAAGTCCATATAAGGTGTCCAGACTTTCAGAAAAGTTTCTGTTACTTTTTCTCTGACAGAATGACCAGTTTTGCCATTTCTGCAAATGAAATTTGCATCTGACATTTTCATTTCTCCACTGTGGGGATTATTTTTCTTTCTCATTTGGTTTTGCTTTGGTCTTGCTTTATTACTTTTTTAATTATACCTTTATTTTAGTTTTATCCTGAAGTTTTGTTTTTCAACAAAAACTTTAAAAGATAATATGAAGCAGCAGTATAGCTTTGATATGTTTTTTTCTAATACAATTTTGTATCCCAAAAGATTAAAGGAAAATATTTATAGAATGACAACCCTTTAAACTTTTAGTTGTAGGATACCACAAAGATCATTCGTATTCAATATCTACATCATGCCAGTGAGTGAAGTCATCCATCCACACAGGCTCAGTCAGGTATTACCTATCCGCTCTTTGACACCCAACTTTATACCTTAACTCTGAGTGAATGAAGTGAAGCTGTCCAAGTATTGACCAAATGCCTTAAGACTATTATGTGCCAGAAAGGGAAGTACAGGTTGAGGCTTAATACCAATAAGGCAGAGGGGTTGTGAGTTCATAAGCCATTCCATCTTTAGTCATACTCCCCCATGTAGAATTGTTGTGCAACTTGGGTATCCTCCTGAACTCACAGCACTTGAGTGATGAGTAGATGGCAACTGTAGCAAGAGATATTTTGTACACCAGTTACAATCCTTCCTGCAATGGGAGGCACTACTCACCATTACTCAGGCCTCAATCAACTCTTGATTGTACTCTACATGAACTTGTCTCTGAAGAGCATCTGGAAGCTATTACTGGTCAAGAAGGCAGCAACTCTATTATGGGCATGCTTCAGCACACCCACATAACACAGTTACTTTAAAAATTACACTGGCTCCTATTTGGCTTCTGAGTGCAGTTCACGATGCTGATTTAAAAGCCCTTTGTGGTTCAGAAAATGAGTATTTGCAGGACCATCTTATCCCAGCAACATTCTCTACCCATTGAATAAGGCAGCCTGTTTCCCTTGTCACAGAGACTGCCACCTACAGGGACTTCTTCAGCTGGAGGCTCATTTTCTCTGGAATAGCTTGCTCCAGATATCTGAATGGACCTTTGTCTTTGGCTTTTATAAGGACATTTAAAATATGGCTATTTTTTTTAGCCATAAGGATAAATGAAAATGTGTTTTTAATTTTGGGTCACTAATTGTCTAATTGTGGTATTTCCAGGTTTTTATTCTGCTCTCCTACCTTCTTAAGAATTAACTGATTTGTATTGTTTACACTCTGCTGTTTATTTTTAATCTGGATTACAAAAATAGTAATTATATACTCAGAATGAACTGCAAATATAAGCTTTCAAAAGGCTTATAAGCCTTGCAAAATAATAAATCAATAAATAAAACAATACAGTTGTGAGCTTTCACTTCACTTTCCCTATGGCTTACTGGAAATAATATAATAAATATAACATACAGTCTTCAGATCAACATGATTAGTTCTCAATTAAACCAATTATTCATTCCAGTCATTTTCTTTCCCACTGACATGGAACATACATCCTGGGTTTATCAATGTGGAACTGGTTCAGGTTTCATTGCTTCAGAGATTTGATCCTGCTATGCCTGTAGTTTATTATTTGATTTAAAATATGGATGTACTTTAACTGTAGCAGAAATTTGCTTATTCTTCCAGCACAGGTAGAAGTTAAATATATTTGAGCATTATTGGACAGAATATTTAACTCTGACTTTTTCTCTCATAAGAAATTGACACACTGAAGCAATAATTATTTTAAAATTACTAACAATATATTTTTGTATGGAAAATATACTGGGATCATTAATCTTAATTATTATTATTTAATGATTAAGTTATAACAATTTTAAAACTGATAACGGTATTTAAAATACTTGATATGTACATTATTTGGCCCCAGTGCCCTTGCAGCCTCTGAAAACCTAGAGACATTGAGTTTGTTGGAAAAAAAATCTGAAAATAAATTGAGAATTTATTATTGTCAAAAAGGAAAGGATACTTTGGAATAGAGAACTGGAGTATCCAAACTGTTCAATCAAAAGCTTTAGGAATAATATGTATTTTTCTTATGAGCCAAAACCACATTTAGTTCAGGATGGATGGATACATATACGGTGGTGCCTCACAAGACGAGTAACTCACAGGGTGAGAAACTCGCAGGACGAGCAAAAAATTTAATCAAAAAATATTCCGCTAGACGAGCCGCGACTCACGAGAC
>JANHZU010005072.1:41776-56544 GCA_032468055.1 Acrochordus granulatus | reverse complement strand
GGATGGATGGATGGATGGATAGATAGATAGATAGATAGATAGATAGATAGATAGATAGATAGATAGATAGATAGATAATTCCCCAAAATGTCTGTACACATCTGGGAAGCATTAAAAAGTTTTAGTTATATCATTCAGCACCAAATTTTATCCAAAGTTTTTTATACATATGATTTGAAAATTATGAGAGTTTCATTCAGGTTTCAGGTTCAAATCTATGAAGGTGCAGGAAAGCATATATTTCATTTTAAGATGAGGGAAACGGAAGAGCTTTTTTTCTAAAAGGTCAAATTATTCAGTACAATTCAAGAAGATGCAGATTTGGTCTTATGAACAGCTATGCTTCCTACATTGATGTGTGAAAGAGGGTATTACACCAAGAAGTATAAGTTACTGACCCCCTGTTAATACTGAGAAAGATAGGCAAATAACAGCAGCTTTCTCCAAACAAATGTTGGATGTGCTAATCAATGATTGTAACCAGTGCCTATATAAATATAGAAACAGCATAGATCACCATAGAAGGGAATATGCAGTAAAAATGAACCAGGAAGTTACCAGGCAGTTAGAGGAGTGCATAAAACTTCTGACCAGGGGAAGAGAGAGCAGGAAAAGAGAGCAACTCTGGACTATTTCAAAAATTACAGCGAAAAAAAGACAGACCAGCGAGGACCATCCATAACTTATCAGATAAACAATTAAATCTGAGGGAAGTGGAACTCCTGAGTCATGAAGTTCAATGTATAGGATACTACCCCAAAAGAATTTGTGGCAGCCCTAGAAAGTGCATTAGTGGACTCCAGGGCAGAGGAAGAGGACAGGAATGAAATCAGGCAGAAGGTGGCCATAATGCTAGCCACACAGAGACCAATGAATGTGCTTAGTAAAGGAGAGCAACAGGCATTATGGAACCTTAAATGGAACAGAAGGATTGTAATTTTATTGGTGGATAAGGGGCAAATGAATGTAATCATGTACCGTAAGGAATACTAGGAGATGTTAACTCTTTTAGCTGACACGAATGCAGATAAATTAACAACTGCGGTAGCACTAAGAACGGACATAAGGAAATTAAATACCCTCCTAAATCAATTAAACAACAAAACATAATAACAGAGATGGAGTGGTACCTTATTCACCCTACAGACACCCCACTTGCACATTTTTATGAGTTGCGTAATATGGATAAAGAGGGTGTCCCACTTTGCCCCATCTAGCCCTATGTGGGAGCCCCTTCTATAATTTAACCAAGTTTCTAGCAAAGAAATAGAATATCCTCACAAAGACATTACTGACAACAGTGACAGCAACCATACAATTCTTGGAAGATCTTAGATAGCAACAAGTGGCACCAGAGTGATGATGATATTATTTGATGTTGTATCTTTGTTCATCTCCATTCCATCTAACCTGGCATTGACCATCATGGCGATAGACAAGAAGAGCGTCACAATGAGGATAGCTGCCTCACAAAGGAACACATCCTGCAGCTGCTACAGCATTGTAAAAAAGCAGAGTTCACCTTTAAGGGCAAGATCTATGAACAAATCAAGGGTAGCCCAATTGTTATCGCTGAAGTGGTTTTGCAGGAGTTAGAAAAATGTGTGTTCCAGGCTTACCAGCTGAAGTTCTGGAGGCAATATGTCGATGACACCTTTGCAATTATCAAACAGGACAATTTAAGTGGCTTTTATGCCCTGCTCAACTCAATCTTCCTGGACATCCAATTTATGATGGAGATGGAGAACGACCAGTCTGTCATTTTTGGATGCACTAGTTAAGAGACTGGAGGAAAGGGCACTGGAAACAACTGTGTAAAGGAAGCCCACAGATAGCCACAAAATCTCAGACTTTGATAGGAACACTCCAGGCATATAAATGGAGTTGCATTAGGATTTTGTACATTCACAGTGCAGTACTCAAGAGGCAAGATTAGCAGAAATGCAATATTTGGGCGATCAATTTAAAACAAATGGTTATCCTTGCTCTTCTGTTAAAAAAAATTGTGCACAAGGTCACAGTGAGAGGAGACCATTAAGAAGTGGAATGCCCTTCATTACATTAGAAATATTTCTGAAGCAACACAACGGATGATGTGCAACCTGCAGATTGGGGTCACACACTGCCCAGGGACTACCTTGCACAGCCAACTAATGTCAGGGAAGGATCAATTAAAAATAGAGGAGATACCTGTGAGAATATGTGGGTCAGACAGTGCACAGACTGGGACAGTGGTTGAAAGAACATGAAAGGGGGGTTCAGAGACAAGATCCTAAGTCCTAAGTAGCAATGCATAGCCACCAAAATGGGCATGTTGAAATAACTTTATTTATTAATTTGTTTTTGGCACGGAAAAAGCAATAAGAGTCAGTATGAACATCTAAAGCTTATTGCTTTTGATGGGGTACAGTGGCCGAGCAGTTAAGATGCTGGGCTGGAAAGTCAGCAGCTCAGAAGTTTGAGACCAAACACTTCCATGTTATAGGTGAGCTCCCATTACTTGCTCCAGCTTCTGTCAACCTAGCAGTTCGAAAGCAAGTAGATACATAGGTACCACCTAATTCAATAGGAAAGATAACAATGTCCATGCACCTTGGCGTACAGTCATGCTTGCCACATGACCATGGAAGTGTCTTTGGACATATCTGGCTCCTCGCCCGTGAATCAGACTGGCAGGGGAAACCTTTACCTTTGCCTTACTGTTTTGATGCTGCAGCTGAAATCTGAGTATAAGTATAATCAAATCGATTCCATTACTTGATTATCACATTTCAACCTGTTTTTTTTAACAGAAAATAGATGAGAAAATATGGTGAGAGAAAAAAGACTTTGGTTTTTTGAAACAACTTCTTTACCGATTTAATGAAGAAAGAATTCTTTTATGTCTTAATCCTTTTTTTGTAGTTTTCCCAACCACACCTCAAATCAACTAAACATTTCCCCACCAACTTCAAGCACATGGTGTTGCATAGTCAAACCCAGGATGAATCAGAGCCCTTTGGGATTCTGTATAAAGAATATCAATTATAGTTAATGACTGTAGTTGGAAAAATGGAGAATAATCAGCCAGGAAAAAGGTAGTACTGTAGTTCTAAATTAATCTAAGAAGCAGCTATTAACTTTCTACTTTTTTATCTGTTTTCTTTCTGGATAGTTATTTATTCTTTCCTCTAAATTAGCATCTTGACTCCCCAATCAAAATATCTATAAAATCTGTAATATTTACCCATATAGTACAATTTTATTTCTATTGTCTTTGTCATATGTGCCTTAAATATTTGCCATAAAGGAAATGTTTATTGTAGTAGCAATTGTTTTACAATTCATTGCTTAGTCTCCTAACATTACTTACTTACTCTGGATATTAAGTATACTTTAATATAATGTGATTATATTATATTTATATACTTTAATATAATGTGAGACATGTCTGAGTCATATAAAGAATGTTGATTATAGTACAGTGGAACCTCCAATTATGAGACTAATCTGTTCCGGAAGACTGCTCTTAGTCCGAAATGCTCTTAAACCAAAACGAGGTTTCCCATAGGAAACAATGGAAAGTCAGACGATGAGTTCCATGCTCCCAAAAATATTCACAAAAAAAATCATTTTCAATGGAATTTGAAGTAGAAATGATTGTCCCTAACATCTGAAACAAATATCAATGATTAACACACAATATAAAGCAGAAATAGAACAAACTAACCAGCACTTATGAATCTGCTTCAAGGCAGATTCTGGCCTCGGCTGCTGCTAGGCTGGCTGTTGTGTCCCCTGCTAGCTCAGAGGATCTGCTGCCACTGCCACTGGAGGCAAAAGGGCCTTTTCCCTCAGTAACGTCTCACAGTACAGCACACGGACAGTAATGGAGTAAACTGCACATGGCAGCATCGATGGAACTCTCGTGTGGTTGCTGCCTGAATGGGAAATACAGAGCGCACTGACTGATGACCCGTAAGTTATCGCACAAAGTTTGCTTGTCTTATGAGTTGCTGCTCGTCTAGCGGAATAAATTTTATTAATTTTTTTGCTCATCTTGTGAAAAACTCGTCTTGTGAGGTTCCACTGTATTATGGTTATAATGAACATATTATGTTTAATGCATTCTACTTCTAAGGGTGCTGTTTAAGAATCCCATTTTTGGTGCACAGTATATGCACTCTGAAAAGGTTATACATAAACATTCTGCTAGATAAAATCTTTATATTTCACTTTAAATTTCTTCTGAATTTTTTAAAAAATAAGAACATTTGATATAATATATAGTATATTATACTTCACATGCACTTGATTTTTAATAGATGCACAATGACAGTGACATAGAGAATGCCCATCACACCAGGTTGGATTAGGAATATAAAGGTAAAGGTTTCCCTTGCCAGACATGTCCAACTCTGAGGGATTGTGCTCATCTCTGTTTCATAGCCAAAAAGCCAGCATTGTCTTAAGATGCTTCAGGGATTATGTGACCAAGGTGCACATAATGCTGTTACCTTCCCACTGAAGGTGGTACCTACTTATTTACTTGCATTTTTACATGCTTTCAAACTGCTACGTTGGTAGGAGCTGGAGCAAATAAGAGGAGTTCACCCTGTTACGTGGTACCTGAATCTTGAAATTGGGTTACCAATCTTCTGGCCTATAAGCCCAGCATCTTAACCACAAGGCTAGCATGTCCCCTGATCAGGAAAGGCATTATATTATTTCCTATTCACTACTAAGAGAACATGAGTCAAGGTTATTGTCTCATTTTGTGAAGGATCTGTCTGACTGAGGCATTAATTCAGCACAGCTCTTAAAACTGTATTTCATCTGCAGGAAGTATAGTGTGGAGTTGCTTTAGAGAAACATCTGACTATTGCCATCTCTGAAACAACTCTCCATACGAGTATCTTGTCGATAAATATACACAAAACAAGTTTTTATGAGCCACGTTGGAGAACTTGTTTTCCCCCCTCTTTCTAGAGCAAAGTATTGAGAAGACATTTTGGAACATTACTGAATAGTTGGAGAGATAGTGACTGATTCAAAGTCACACTGTGAGCTTCTGTGGCTAAGAGTGGATATAAACTCATTCTCCCCAGTTCTAATGCAATATTTTAACTATTCTATCATACTGTCGGATTTGAAACAAGTGCTTAATGAAATAAATATATATGTTGCTCTTTTGTAACTGGAAACATATTCAGTTGAAACAGCTTAAGATAAAATATGCCTCCCCAATTTGCATAATAAGTGTCAAATTCTACTTATTATGCTTTTTCGTATGCATTCTCTCACGTAGCCAAAATAACATCTGACTTTTGAAATCAGTAATTTCTGGAAATGCACATTTTCTCTGAATGGAAGAGAGAAAAGTATACCTAAGAATTGTATGTGGAGGAGCGAAAAAGTCAAATTTCTTTATCCATGCTCTAGGCCAGTGATGGCGAACCTTTTAGGGACCAAGTGCCCAAACGGGAACCTTCAATTTTGAGCACCTCAGTGCATGAGATTTTTGCAAGACAAGCAAAACTTTTTAATAAAATTTACTTTGGTTGACAAGCAGCAACTCGCAAGACAAGCACTGTGTGATGAGCTTGCATGGGAAATCTTACAACGGAGCCGATCATTCATCTCTCCTGCATAAAAAGCGTAAATTAAGTGAAAGGCATTCAAGAGAAAGAACTCGCAAGACTCAGACCCTAGATTCTCCTTCCAGGCAGTCACCCTCCCTCTCCTTTCCTCCCTCTCCTCTCCCTTGTGCCAGCATAAACGCATACACACACAAAAACACACACACACACCCTCATCTCCTGGCACTATCCAGGCTGTCTCCCTCTTCTCCTCTCATAGCATGGAGGCAGTTTATGAAGAGAAGCATTTCCAAACCACCCCACCCAGGAAAGGCCCTTTTGCCTTGAGCGGCAGCAGCAGTGAATCCTCCCGATTCAGCAGGGGGTGCCAGACAGCAGTTGGCCTAGCAGCAGCCGATGGCCAGAAACTGCCTTGAAGCAGATCCATAAATGCTGGTTAATTTGTTCTATTTCTGCTTTATGCTCTGCTTCCCTCCAGCTACGCTCCCCTCCAGCTATACCATGCTGTGAGCTATGCTCCCCTCCAGCCTAGCTCCCCTCTAACCTCACTCCGCTCCAACACCACCTTCACCACAGACCCAAAAGGCTGCCATCCATGCCACACCCTTATGCCGCATGTGAGCCACCCACCTTACCCCAGACAGGGGAGGGAGGAAGTGCTCCCATTGAGCTGCTGGGCAGAGGGGTGGAGGATGTGAAATATGTTCTCAGGCATGCGTGGAGAGGGGGACAGAAGCAGCTCAATCCTGTGTCCCTCTGGCTTTCTACTAATGAACTCTGTGCTTGGGCAACAGCCCACCACAGAGAGGGCTCTGAGTGCCCCCTCTGGCATGCATGCCATAGGTTCACCCCCACTGCTCTAGGCTTTGCAAATGTAGCTCAAAAAAAAGGTGTAACTCTTGCATATTCAAATAACTTTGTGCCTGATCAGCACCTTTTTTTTCTGATAGGTCCTTCAAATTCAAGAGCTTTATGGCAGGATAGGCAGGTACTGGGAATAAGTGTGTACAGTATAATGAACTTGCCTAATGTGGATCACTGAGAAATTTGTTTGGGTTTTTTTATAGGGCGTTTGGAAAATCTACTGTGGAAGAGAAAGAGAAATGGACAAATTTGTCCCCCATTTCCTTTAGTCATATCTGCATATACAGTAGTTAATTCTAATAACTGAGAACTGGGTTATTCTGTTCATTGCTTGATTGGGTTGAATTGATTATGTAATCCAAGATTAAGAAAAATGATAGCAAATAATCAGTAAATCAAAAAATAACCATGGCACTGAATATGACCTGAAAATGTGGACCTTTTTTCTTGTTCTCACAACATGATCAACATTGACCAAGGAAAGAATTTGTATGTTTAGAAACATTTTAAAATAGTTCTTTTATTCAGTTAGATTTAGGGGTTATATTTAACTCCAAAGAGACCTCTGTTTTAGAGAGGTCAGAATGATGTTCTTCATTCATTTACAGGATGTGCATTGTGCTTGCATAGACTGGTGTAGCTGTTCTCAAAATAAAAGTTTACTTAATATTGAGATATCTCTCTGTAGTTTGAGAAGGAATTCAAGCAGGCAGAAAGAAAACAAGTACTTAATAAACACTAAGGAAAATGATAACACAGTGCTTCTAATTCTCTTTTATACTTTTAAATTCTATCTATATGATAGAAGCAAATACGTCATGCTCCAATAAATGTCTTAAATATTGTCATTTCCCTAAAAGAATTATTTCAGATATGCAGACAATACCACTCTAATGGCAGAAAGTGAAGAGGAGCTAAAGAGCCTCTTGATGAGGATGAAAGAAGAGAGTGCAAAAGCTGGCTTGAAACTCAACATTGAAAAAACTAAGATCATGGCAACTAGTCCCATCACTTCCTGGCAAACAGAAGGGGAAGAAATGGAAGAGGTGACAGATTTTACCTTTTTGGACTCCAAGATCACTGCAGACAGTGACTATAGCCATGAAATTAACGCTTGCTCCTTAGGAGGAAAGCTATGGCAAATCTAGACAGCATATGAAAAGAGACATCATCTTGCCGACAAAGGTCCATATAGTCAAAGCTATGGTTTTGCCAGTAGTAATGTATGGCTGTGAGAGTTAAACCATAAGGAAGGCTGAGTGCTGAAGAATTAATGTCTTCAAATTGTGGAGGTAACTCTTGAGGGTCCCTTGGACTGCAAAGAGATCAAACCAGTCAATCCTAAAGGAAATCAACCCTGAGTGTTCTTTGGAAGGACAGATACTGAAGCTGAAGCTCAAATACTTTGGCCACATAATGCAGAGAGGACTCCTTAGAAAAGACTGTGATGCTGGGAAAGATTGAAGGTAAAAGAAGGGGACAGCAGAGGAAGCAGAGGATGAGATGGTTAGATAGCATCGTCAGTGTGATGGGTGTGGGTTTGGACAGACTCTGTGAGGCAGTGCAGGACAGGGAGGCCTTGTGTGCTGCAGTCCATAAGGTTGCAAAGAATCAGACAGAAATATGCTGCCTTGCAGCTTGATGGCTCTACACTCACTCCATGCCCTGTGCTGTTTGTCGGGCCACATCAATTCGTTGCACCATCTCCAGTGGTGTTTCTTGTACATGCAAATGCTGGTAAAGGCTGCTGCCTTCACACCATTGAGTGATGATGGCAAAGCTGGGTCGAGTCATGAACCCCATAAAGAGCAGTATGTTCACATGACGTGTCTTCCTGAAAGATAAGAATGAAACAGAAGTCAAGGGCTTCCTAAGCAAAGTTTCCAGGGTTGTCCTTTAGTTTAAGAAGGTGCCTTTCCCCAAATGGTTATTAATATCATGCAAGTCCTTGACCTACCTGAGCACCTGCATCTCATTTTTGAAGGCTTGCACCTGCTCATTGGTGGGGTTGGTGACCTTGAGGATTTTGACTGCCACATCTCCATGCCAGCGGCCTTTGAAAACAGTGCCAAAGGATCCAGCCCCAATGCGTTTCTGCAATGTGACCTCATTTGGGGAAACCTCCCAGTAGTAGCTTGAGTCCCGGTAGCCCAAGGATTTCTATGAAAAGCAAGGTGGCACCAAGGAAGAAGAGGAGCCATAAAGAAAGACAAAAAGTTTGCAGCCACAGTGTTAGCTGTTGCCACAATGACACACTGTTCCTATCTTTCTCCTGTCAAAAACTCTTGGTATCAACCCTATACTGCCTTTGGATCCAATCAAACAGCCCAGCCATTACTCTTTTCTGATACTATGCTGACTGATTCACATATTATCATTTCTTGTGGCTACCGTTGTGACCACAGTCATGCAGCACATACCAAATTACCCACTTTCCCATCTCAATACTCACAGGCTTCTTCTTGTCTTCAGAAGGCACCTTCCGCTCTCTTGGAGACTCGCCTGGAGATTTGGGGTGTGGGGAACGTCGACCAGGAGAAACAGCAGGTGTACCAGGAATTGGGGGAGCTGGTGGAGTGTGAGGAAGCAACTCAGGCCCACTCACTGTTGTAATGAGAGGAAAAGAGGATTTTACTTCTGTATAGACAACTCCTTAAACACCAACTTCTTTGTTGTGAAGAAGCTTCCAACTATTAACAAAAGTTCAAGGAAAAATTCACAGAAAGTATAGATTGGAAAATCAAATTTTGTACTTCTCATAACAGAGTTTAGGATGATCCCAGAAACTGGATTGATATTAATCTCTGGATTAATGAAAGGGCATGGTTTCTTGATATACTGCATAATTAATTTATGAAACTCATTGCACATAAAGACAACACAAATTATCAGCCAGGATCTGCTCAGTAATGACACATTTGTAATATTATGCTACAATTTGAAACCAGACTTGGTAAAATGGAATACAACCACAAACATCAGTGAGACTAACATAAGTCTTGATTAACAGATTGTCTCATCTTCCCATGAATTTGCCTGTAACTTAGAAAAGTGGAAATATTTTAATGTAGCAACATTAGACTGCATATTAGAATACATTTTGCATCTTCCTATAGCTGAAAGCTCAATTCTAAACTGGTTTATAGAAAAGAATTACATCAATATTTGCAGACTGCAGAGAGGTGGAAGCTCGGTTGTTCAGATACTATTGGATTCCAAGCCTTAATGGTCCCTGCCAGCACAGCCAATGGTCAGAGGTGATAATGGCCTAGCATCTAGAGAGCCACATGCTTATCTTCTATTGTGATAAATCATCTGGGTCTCCAGCAGTCATAAACAATCTAACCCTCTTAATATTTAGAATCTCAGCAGCTCTGGCATAGCTGCTGTTGCATGATGCTGTTCTCCCTTAACTTTTCCATGTAAGACTGTCAGTGATAGCAAAAATCATTCACTGAGACCATTATCCCTGCTCCCTGATACTTGGTGTCTACAGTGCAGAACATCCCATACAGAATACCCATCCATCCATAAGATGCCCCATTCAATTATACTTTGTTGAAAAACTCACCTTCTGTGTTGTGGTTCCTGGATATGATCTGGAAAAGTAAAAAGAAGACTCTGAACTCAGTGCTTGTCTAACTGGGCTTTCAACACAGTAAGGTTGCTTGCTTGCACCTTGATATCACTTTTTCTGCAAAGTGCCTACTTCACACTGAGACATAAAACAGATGTGGCTATACTATACTATTTCAGAAGATTCCCATTTAAATACTTCTATGTTCAGTCCCATCCCTAGAGAAAGCCAAACTGGGTTAAGGATCTTCCCCATATAAAAAGTAAAATATTATGGATTCACCAAACAAATTCAGAATCCTGATTTCACAAATCAAATTTTCTCAATACAAGAAACATATGATGAACCATTTCACCAAAATAGAATCTATACATATGCTGAAAGATACCAGCTAAAGTTAAAAATCTGAATTCAAGTATTTTATTTTAAAAAAAGACAAATGACAAAATCCAATGAAGTAAACTACATCAGAAAAATTAAGTTTTAGGTCTACATTTCAGAGGTTAATGGATCAGTAAAAAAGATCCCAAACCGTATATCAGAATAAAAAACCTAGTTTTCAGGTTTACTATCTTTTTGAGATCTATGATCTCTTAATTGAGCAATAAAGATACTTAAAAAGATACCAAATATTCTGAGGAGATGAATCTATAAGTAAGTATACTGCAAAACTTGCATATTATCATACCAAAACAACAGACTTCTCCTAAGACCAATCTCTGGATTTCATGTTTTCTGTAAAGCCATATGGGTACTTATATCTTGGTGATACTTAGTGGGCAAAAAAAGCTTGGGAAGAAACATATGCTCCAGGAACAGATGGGCCTCACTTCTAGGATGCTGCTGTCCACAGGGCTGGTGGTGCTGATCATATGGACATTAGGAGTGGACGTTGAGCGGTGCCTCTGTAGACGCCCATCGCCATGAAGGCTGGGAAAACTGAAGGTATCTTGATTGAGGGGTGACTGCCTGCTTGAGCTGCAAAAAAAATAGGATAAGAGTTATTAATTTTCCAAATGAAAATTCCTAAACATTAGGACTACACAGTTATTCTTAAATATGTCACGTGAGTTCTCCTTGAGTTTTATTCTTCTTTCAGCTGGGTGTATATTTCTCTCCTCCATAAATGAAATCAAGGAATTGTTTCCTTTAAAATATATAAATACCACCAGTGTTTTGTTGAACTTTTCAAACATGATGACAGGGCCAAAATTTGAGCAGACTTTCTATATTTTTTCCTCTTTACAAAGTTGATAACCTGGTGAAGATTTATTTTATTTCCAGGTTCACACATCATGCTAAACTAATAGTTTCAAATAAATAATAGCTGGGTTCACACAACATGCTACGCCAATGCTAAATAAACCACCTTACATCTTAACATAATGTCTGAACCCTTTACATATCACAAGAACTTGGTGATACATTGATGTGTGCCTTCCCCTTGCAATTATCTACAATTCCATAGAAATGCTGATATTTTTATCTGGGTACTTTCCAGATGTGTTGGGACTCCAAAGATTGCTAATGGCCATGCTGTTGTCCGAACACATATTCAGATTACTAGATTGTGAAATGTGGAGTGCAAATTAGGTATTGTCTGGTTCGCTTTAAATTACCCCCTTGTGGACATTTCCAAATCACCTGCCCCAACACAACCGTCTAATGAACAAGGGTCTTACCTGACTGCTTGAAGGGTCATGGGTTTGTAGCTAGGTTGGACAAAAGTAGTGGGGATATTGTCTTGACACAATTCATGGCTGTAAACACTACAGGGGAGAGAAATTCTTCTCAATACCAAACAAATGAAACCAGTTTTTATGAACTTATCTTTACAGCAGATGAAAGGGATGGACCCAAAAGGAGGGATACTCACGGTTTGTGGGTTGTAGCTAGGTCTACACATACTGTTGGCACTTTGCTACTGCAATGCTCATGGAACTTGTAGCCACATGTTTGGCAACGGAAGCCATGGAAAATGAACTTAAGGCAGAAATCACAAAAGGCCAAATTGAAATATGTCTTGCGGACCTGTATAAAGAAATGGATTAGGAATGTGAGAGAAGCAATGGAGAGGAAGGGTTGGTATCAGCTTTAGGGTGTTCAGTAGGTTGTGAGATTATGTGATGAGATTTAGAAATAATTACCCAAAGTCATATCAGTTCAGAAACAAATCAATTCAGATTATCAAAAACCTTTAATGCTTTTGGCTCTGATGAAAGAATCCAGTAAAAAGCAAATTATTTTGCTGATCAGTGTAACCCCAGAGAACACTTGAGTTGCTGTAGTTGATCCTGGGGGCAGAGGAAGTAAAACATTTTTGTAGAGCTGGGGAAACTCCCAGGAATGTCTCCCATTTCCATTACTCCCAACCAGCTGGTAGGACACATAGTTATTAATGAGGTGGTCTTTGGTCCAAGAATATCTGCAGGGCTGCAGATCTCCCATTCATTTTAAACATTATCTTGGAAAAGGGCTATGGTCACTCAAATACAATAATATGGTTTTGCAGAACTCACAAAATTGTGCATAGTAAGAGGTACATTCTCCAGAACTTCTACAGATAGCTCAGCCCCCTCCAGATTGACTAAGTCTGTCTCCCAATTTATGATGGTTTTTCGCCTGCACCAGAAAAAAAAAAGATATTAAGAGCACCATCCAGCTTTATGATCCCAAGTCTACCAATCTAACATTTCTTCCCATTCAACTTTGAAATCAGACTCCATACTTGCTTCTCAGGGGCAAAATAGCCCATTTTAGAGAGACACATTTAAATGTGTCCACAAATAAGTGAGTTCCATCTAAGCCACTAGTATCCAGTGTACAGATTTTGGGAACCAAAACATGAAATCCTCTCCTTTGCCCCAAACATTAACTTACTTTAGAAAAACGGTTAATGGGTAAACCATCCTCATCAGGCAGTAAGGGAAACAGGGAGCTTTTTTTCAAATATATTACAGCCCCTTGTTCTACATTCTCAAGAACTTCTCCTCCCTAAATGTTATCTACTATATCTGCTTTTTCTGTTTTGTGCTTCGGGCATTGATGGATGAAATTCTGACCTTACTGTGTAATATTGATAAATATTATAACAGCTCAGGAGACAAAACCCGCCAAATGTCTGCACACAAATTCTGTGAGAGAAGGAAAGGGGGAAAATTGTCTAAATTAGATGGAATTAAAATCTCACATATGTCTGGAGAGCAAGTGTGCTTTTGGTTGAAGGGGGGGTTTTCCTAAAAGAGAAAGTGGGTTGTGAGGGAAGAGTATGTGGAATAGGGACAGGGCAAATAGACTAATTGGGAACAAGCTTTCAAAGCAAACTGTTCTTCACTCTAAATATTGGGATCAAAGCTCTTTACCAAACAGCTTTACCAGTCTGAGCCTCCAACTGTCCTTATTTCATAATTCAGTGACTGGACTTCTCTTCCTTTCACTTCACAAGTAAAAATGAGAGCCTTATAGCCTAGCCAGTAAGAGCTGGAGAAGGAGTTGCTACTAGTATGCAGACATTTGGTTCTGCAAGTAATTCCTTGTGAGAACATATAAACTTTGCAGTTTGTTTGGAGTTTGCTTCTGGATATTTATTTATGCTACTTAAGGGGAATGCTTGCAAAAACCACAGAACATGAGATAAACTGAAGATGATCTGCCCATTTTTAAGAGTAGCAGTAGTAAGCTGTAGAACAGCTTTTAGTTCTACACCCAACTAGCTCAGATGTTTCAATGCTCCCCCCATTTCTTCTCATATCAACCTTCCCATTGGGGTTACTTACCCATCACCCCTTTTCCTGTAGACAACACAGCAGTCCTGATTAAGTCCACGTACTTTAAGGGCCTTGTCTAGGGAGTCATATACAGTCATACCTGGCCGGACAGTGACCTAGCAGGAAGCAGCAGAATAGTCATGTGGTCAAGATAATGAACAGAATATTGCCAAATTGGTCCTTTGGTTCTTATTTTCTACTGAGGTTCTATCTAATTTTAAATTCTACTTCCTCTTCCTTACAATATAGTTCTCACCCTACTGATCATCTGAACAAGAATAGAAACCACAAGCCTAAATAATGCTGCTAATATGAAATCACTGTGTTCACTGAAGCAAGAGAGAATCCTGACATGCAATGACGAATGAATTTATTAGGGCAACAGTTGCAAAAGGTACTAAAGGAATTGGATTATCTTTCTGTTAGGATTCAGACCTGTCGTGCAGTCGTGTCTGACTCGTGACCCCATGGACTGGCCTCCCTGTCCTGCACTGCCTCCCAGATCTTCCCAAGCCCACGCCCATCACACTGACCATGCTATCTAATCCATCTCATCCTCTGCTGTCCTCATCTCCTTTTCCCCTCGATCTTTCCCAGCATCAGTCTTTTCTAATGAGTCCTCTCTGCATATTATGTGGCCAAAGTACTTGAGCTTCAGCTTCAATATCCCTCCAATGAGCAATCAGGGTTGATTTCCTGTAGGATTGACTGGTTTGATCTCCTTGCCATCCAAGGGACCTTCAGTGGTATTCTCCAGCACCACAATTTGAAGGCATCAATTCTTTGGCGTTCAGCCTTCCTTATGGTTCAACTCTCACAACCATACATTACTACTGGAAAAACCACAGCCTTGACTATGCGGACCTTTGTCGGCAAGGGGATGTCTCTGCTTCTTAATACACTGTAGGTCTGCCATAGCTTTCCTCCCAAGGAGCAAGCGTCTTTTGATTTCATGGCTGCAGTCACCATCTGCAGTGATCT
>JANHZU010005072.1:19105-29384 GCA_032468055.1 Acrochordus granulatus | reverse complement strand
AGCTTATCGAGTGAAGGATTCTCTTCTCATCCACCCTCTCCCTCATATCAAAAGTGCAATGCAACAGAGAACCATCTTAAAAAGCTGTGTAGTTGAAATTCTAGATGTTAGATGTGTTGTTCTGCAGCATGTGAGGAAGGGAAGGTATTGGAATATGATATATGACCTTGGGTACTTGCACAGCTGTGTCAGCCTCCTTCACTTTTGAGTAGCCTGTCATTATGCATGGGCCATTTGCAGCCTGTCATTATGCATGGGCCAGTGCACCTCTCCTCCCCCCTTTCAGGATTCCAGTATTGAAATCTCATTGCAAAATAAAAGGTGGGGATGTCTATGCTTATTGGTGTCCTGCCTATAAAGTTTTAGAATGGAGTGAATTCTCTCATGGCTTGCAGGAGCCTTGAGCAGAGACAGTGTCGCTTATTTAATCTGCAGGTGAGACAGAAAATGTAAGAGCATTTTGGTACAGTTCTAAAGCTGTAATGCTAAGCAGTTACTGAGTGCTCCATCTGTGGATGTCACTTATTTGTTCAATACAAGACTAATGTTGCTGGATGGTGATTTCATGCCAAGCAGCTTTTCATGTATTTTTAAAAATTCTTTCAAGATACTGTATTGTTGTAAAGTGTATAAGTGTAATATACTTTAACATACATGAATTAAAAGCCTTTTATGAGAACCTCAGAATAACTGCGGGTGGAATAGGAGTGAGAATCTGGAGTCCAGTTTCCCATCCTTGTTTGGGGACCTTTATACGTTCTCAAAGTATTCTTGTTTAAAGAGCTGAAATGGTGGTGGCAACCCTTAAAAATCTTCTCCTGAACTAAACCAGTCTCTGTTCAATTTCAGCTCAACTTCCCAGCAGTTGCCAAAGGCTTAGGCCAGCTTGATGGATAGGAAAGAAGGACTGGCTTTCCAGATGGACAAGTGACAACTTGTGAGTTTACAGAGTACCAGTTCCAAATGGACTATGCAAGATATACAATGAAAAGAGAGCATTCTAAAATTTCTGAATCAGCTACCTGCCTTTGGGAAAGGCCATGATGAGAGATGACATGAGCATGTACCTTGCCCCAGTATATAAAGGCAAAGCCCCAACTTTTCCCATCCATTTTGTCAAGTATGCATAACATACTACCTTGCTGAATGATACATGCCATAGAGGCAATAAGGCAGCTTCCTAAAGGCAGCCATATATTTTCTTAATGTTGTATGTTATTTCCAGCCCCTAATTGGAAACATTAATCTCACAATCTTTGTGAGTATGATTTATTTCATGAATGAGATACCTTCATCACCTCTTAGAGAAGTAGAATTGTAATATATCAACAGAATGAGGCTCCAGTCTAACATTTTTTCATTATGACTTGGCCTCCCCATTGCAATGATTGAATTGCAGAAATTGGAAACACAATTTCAGTGAGTTCACAACTGAGGACATGACATCCAGTAGAAGGAACAATCTATATCCCTGAGAAGGGATATCCAGGAGATGTACACTATTGCTGATCTGTCAGATCCTGCTGTCACTGTAGAGGTGAAGCCTAAAAAAGGAATGGTGAGGAAGAATGAAGACAGGGCCTGAGAAGGGTCTGTCTATCATGATCTCTAGTGGAGGTCACTATAAAGCACTTGTCAAATAAAGTTCTAAACATTGTTCCTTCTTGGGCAGCTGTGAACTGGATGGCTAGTAGCTTTGCACTTCTGAAGGAATGTGGTTGCTTAGATTCTGCACCTCAGTTTCTTTTTACTTATTATTACTATGAGGATAAATTGGAAGTGATGTGTAGAAGATCCACCAGCTTCTTAAAGAAACTCATAATTTTTGCCTCTGAAGAGTTGGAAATTGGTTCCCTTTTTTTATAACACAAGAGAGAGGGAGGGGAGAAACTCAGCTCTCCTCCCCTTATAGGATAAAAAAGAGAATCAAATAAAATGTACAAACTTTTTTTGAAGCATATTTCTGCCTGGAGATTTGGAGAAAAGGGTTGCTGAATCCACTGGAAATACTCACATGAGAGAGAATCCATTCACTTTTCTTCTGGGCTTCCACACTTTTTCATTCACACATTATACTCAATATGGGCTGACTTTTGATATCAAACAAAATCATAAAGCATGCTTTCAATGAGATCTGTGAGGTTGGGGTTAGGAAATGAACAAGATGAAGGGCATGCATAGTGATCCAAGCTCTGCCACTTTTGTCCATGTGTTGCATAGTATGTGGCTCTTGGATCATGAAGCTTGTCTGCTGTCTTTCAGAGTTTGACTCCCCATGGATGCCCCTGCATGTTTCACATCTGTAAAGGCAGGATTTGTGCTACATGCCACATGAAAATACGGTGGGTACAGGATCCCAGAAGTCTGAGGGATCCTGTGCTTCAAAATGGCCAACTCTGCCAACTTTTCCTATAAACACTTTCTTCCTTTTGCCATTTGGTAGAAATAACTCTTGAGAAGGCTGGTGGGAAAAACAGGGCCCCTGTATTTCAAGGGAAAATCCGCATGACCTGGTCTCTTGCATTTCCTATCACCTCCATACTCATTATCACATGACTATGAGATTGACAAAAGTTCTGTTAGATTGGAGGTCTGTCAAGAACAGATATATCCATCTGTGAGAAGGCTCATTTATAATATCAGCATCCAAGAAGATGTTGATTTCTCACTTTTGTTTGTCTACCAGAGCTGGTAGAGTCATCTTTTCTATGGGATCATGTTGAAATGAAATCATGGCCAAATGTTCAGTAATCCAGACTTTAATCCCAGAGGCCCATCAGACATGACATTTAATGTCAGTGAAAAATAAAGCCAGTAATGAAGAACTGCCATTAGTAATAAGTGTTATGACATATTTTATTTGCTTTTCATTTTTAATCTTAAAATGAAGTTGATCTCTGAATCAAGTACTGGGGATTTCCCCATCTTTGGTCACATTTATGTCCATCTCACTTGCTTACTTTTATTTAAATTTGATTCAGGTTATCCATTTCAGCCTATTTGACACAATGTCATACCAATCTACTGCCTCTAATGCATATTGGTATGCACTGAATTGTTTGAGTCCCTAGAAGAATGACAAGCTGCAACCGGGAGATCCAAATGGAACTTTTAACATCAACTGTACAAGGCAGCATAATGTGTGCAGCACAGCTATACTACCAACTGCCCAGAGCAGGAATGACACTGCTAACACTTTTCCTAGTTGCTGTAAATTGGGGTTTGTGTTTGGGATGAGGGGAGGAAAAGGAAAGAAAAATGCCTAGAGTGCACGCCATTGCTCCTACCAGAAGAGGAGATAGAAGGAAGTATCACAAATGGCCAGCCAGGAACATAAAACAATTCAGCCAAAAATCTTTATTTGGTCATATCCTGTGGATGGAATCTTGCCTGATTGAACCTATACCACTGTAATGTTAACAGATATACTCTGGGAAACTCTAAGAGTGGCTGTCCTAACTTTTTTCCTCTGGCTTCAATCCGCTACGAGTTATGTTGTCTCTTGCCTTGCCCCACTTCCTGGAATGTGCTCCTTGCTTCCTGGGAAATTGCCGCTTCACTGTAGTCTACCACAGTTTCCATATTAATAGTCCTGGTTAGTTTTTACTTCTAAAGATGGGCAAGAACTCCCACTTGAGTCCGGTCCACACACACAGGTTAGGAAGGTTCAGGAATCCCATCCCTCACAAATTCTAGGAAGTTTAAATTGGAATTGTTGCTAGTACCATTTTTTGTTGAATGAAGTTGCAACTGTTCTGTTTCCTCTGCTAGATTTTTAAAATAAATGGCATTATTATCACAGGACATTTATGTACTGGAAAGGGAAAGAGGAAAAAGTAAAACAGTGAGGAGGTCCAATCACAAGCACCAAATTTCCCTTAAAAACAGCTCCAATTTCCCTTTCTGTACCTCCAAAAAGGTGCCACTGTTTCATTCTTGTCCAGTAGATGGCAGTATAAAGCCATTCTTGATCTTGAAAAATTTAAGATTCATTTTGTACCTAAATGAATTCCTAGGGCTGTAAACTGGATTGGGAGGTCAGAAAAATATCCTGGATGAAAGGAATGGCAAGCCATTTCTGTTCTGTAGCCAGGGAAAATGCCTTTAGAAGTTTTCTGAACTTGTTTTTTGGGATCTAGTGATTTTCTGTCATTGACCTTGAATGGGGTAACCAAGTAGAGTTTGTGTGCAATCTGGGAATACTTCTGCATTCAGGGTTCCTCATTTCACCTTCTGCAAAAGCTTTATAAATAAGACAGAAATTTTGTACAATAAAAGGCTCATGTGGATATACTGTGAGATAGGTAATCCATTTAGTTAAAAATTTAAGCCAGCTGTGAAATGGATCAGGAGTATAGATAGACTTCCTTGCATGAAGCCTCTGAAGTTTTCATGATTTCTTGGGCAGCCCTTCATTGTTTTTTAAAAATTAACCATTTCAAGTTTATTAATCACCTTGTTTTTCCGAACTGGACATTGGATGAAAAAAATATAGTTTGTATAAAATTAATACAAACTAAAAGAAACAGAAGAGAATAGAAAGAATAAAAAGTGCAAGAAAAAAGAAAAAGAGAAGAGAAAGAACATAATAAAACAAGAAAAATATGTAAAGAAGTGACTTCCAACCTTCATTAAAATATAGACAAATTTAGTAATTCTTCACCCACAATCAAGTTCCAAACAAACATCTCTTCATCCCATATTTCATCCCTTATCTACAATCCTGGTGTCAGCAAAAGGTCCATAAAGGGTTTTTGTTACAACATTTGTGTCATTTTTTTATGCAGTAAAAAAAGTAGTAACCAACACCAAAAGCAGGCTTGTATTTTTTTCTCATCTAGCTAGAATTTTTAGTCTCTTTTTAGAGTCCAGTTTTTAAAATCATAAAGTTGGATATTTTTGTTATAACTTACAATAATCTAAATAGCCAAAATGTCTGGTTCCCAGGAGAAGCCAAATATTTTAGAGTTAATTCCAAAATCTTACAGTAAACTTTAATATTTAAACTCTAAGATCAAAATCTTTCTTAGATTAAAATCTTATTTAGCTTCTTGTTGTTTATTTCAAAATCGTTAACTTCTTAAGTTTACAATTATTTTTTCTTTTGTTCAGAATTGAAGCTAAACTCACCCAGCTACTTTTCAAATTTGTCATTCTAAAGGTTTCTAATGGTTTTAAGATGATTAATTGGCAATTTCAAAAGCTATTAGAAATGAGGTTAGTGAATTTAATGTCCTTTTAAAGGCTCTACCATGGTTGTGAGAAAGGTGGTTAATCCCTTCTTCTTAATCTCACGCTCAGATTCACAAAAGATCACACTCCTGTGATCTCCTTGCAAGGAGCAGTCATATGGGGCACATGTGGGTGATCTTCCATCCTCTTTTTTTTCTGAAGTTCTGAATAACCGGTGTACTCACTGGTTCTTTGATCTTAGCTGCAGTCACTGCCTCTGCTTTCGTAGGGATGTCTTAGTTTGCCATTCCTCCCCAGAAATCTCTTGGCAATTCCTTTCCAAGTAACTTTACGATCACTCTCTTCTGGGATGGTTTGACCTCTTCAGGTGTAGTTTTTAGATACAATGGATTTCCTAGTGATCTCCCAGCGAATACTAATCAAGTCAGACTCAGTTTAGCTTTATCTTTTGCTTCTTAAAAGAAGGAAAAACAAAATATTATGGCTTAAGCAATATTTATAAAAATGCAAAAGATAGTATTGATTGATTTATTTGACACATTTATGTAGCTGTCCATCTTGCTGAACCAGACTTTGGGAGACATACAGTCCATAGTTAAAACAAGATCACAACTATGGAAACACTTTAAAAAAGAAATAAGAGCAAGGTAAATAAGATACTAAAAACAGGATTGTGGAGAACACCTGTCTAAACGCAATACAACCATTCCACAAGGTTCCCATGGGATTCCCAAGGTTAGTGGCAGAACCACATTTTCAGAGCCTTCGAAAAGCTAACAGGGAAGGGGACTGGCCTGTGAAGTTGCTCCCATTGCTAAAACTTCTCGGTAGTTAATGCACAGCTCTTAGGCCTGGGCTGCAGAACTCCCCATGACTTCTAAAACAGAACAATTACTCCTTGTGCCACTTAATGGTCATCCTGATTTATGTCACCCAAGTTTATGTGCTCTGATTTAAAAATCTGATGTATATTGAAGAGAGTCACTTAAAGCTTTTTTAAAAATCGTATTAACAGAAGAACTGTGTATGAGTGGACAAGTGGAATGTATCAAAGTTTTTTTAATCACAACATTTCTTTGAGTTCAATCACTGTTTAAAATCATTTCTTATATGTCAGTTAAGGGATCTATCAATTTAAAGGGGAGAGAAGCTCATTTTAAATAAATAAGTCTCCTCCCTAAACTGGAAAAATGGCATTGACCATTTACTCTCCATGCTATGACTTTGCCCACCATCTACATTGCTCACATATCTGCTGAGTTTTCTTTATTATGATGTTTTGAAAAAGTCACAACTTGCTGGGGTCACATACTTACTCTTAAATAATGTTTTAAGAACAATGGATGGCACAACATGCTAAGCTACAAATAATCAAGCTGTATGATGGCAGAGTTCATAAACAGATTTCCTCCCAAAAGGAAATGTTTAAAGTAAATGATAGTTGGCTAAGCTAAAAACAGACTTCATAAAACTTAATCCATGTGTCACAAAATACAACAGTAGGTTCATATGCTAAACCAAAAACAAATAATGTTTGTTATTAATTTTTACAATAATGCCTTATTGTAATATGTGAATTAAATATATGACTTAGGGTAACCTGTAAATCTCAATAAAGGTACAACTCAGAAAGAGGGAGGCATATGGGATCCAAATGATACAGAGATCTTTTAATTTTAAGAGAAGAACTGTGTGTGACAAAAATCAAGTATGTGCCTGCTGAAAGTTTTTTTTAATGATTGTGTAGTGCAAACTACAAGTCATGCTCATTGCACAAAGTTTAATGCATTTCACTCAATGTTGGTTTAGCATGTGAACTCAACCATTGTGGCTGGTCAGTCCTGAAATATGGCTTAACATGATGTGCAATCCCAGTCATTCAGGATAGTCAGCAAACCATGATTCTTAAAAAAGCCCCAGCAACAGAGAACCTGCCTTATAGGAACACATTTAAAATCCAATTTGGAAATGTCAGTTAAAAGGGATGAATTGAACTGTCCCATTCCCTGGATGCACTGATCCTAGCAAGGAAGCTTCAAAGAATGACCTTGTTTAATCGCTTAGAAACTTCTGAGAAGGATAATGAAAGGATTATTATTATTATTATCAAGCAGATGTGGAGACCCTGTACAGCAAACCAGCTACAGTATTTTTGAGGAAAGTGTCACTGCACTTTAGCCATCCCCCCTCCTTTACAACCTTCGTCCCTTTCATTCAGGTCCAGTTGAAGACAGCCCACTCCCCTCAGCTGGCCTTTGATTGGTAGATACGCTGAGCCTGGGAGATATGAAGTCTTGCTGGGGCAAGGACACCTATTCCCAAGTTTCTCCTCCGGGCTGGCCTTGTGGCAGATTGTTTGGTGGTGAGTACTTTCATGAGGGGGTGGAGTTTTTGCGTTCCTTAAATGGGTGCCTAAAGGATGTTGCTGTTGTGTGCGTTTTGATAGTTTCTCCCAAACGTTCTCTTTATACTAGGAAGGCTGTCAGTCTTTTTCCTTTTGCTCACACTAAGCCAGTTCTTAGCTTAGCATGATATGTGAACTCAGCTATTTGTAAATTAGGGTCTATTGAGCAAACCCTGCTAGTTGTACTTAATTCCGCAAATAGTGGCTTAGCATAGTAGGTGAATCCTGTTTTAGGTTTCTGAGTGTAGTTCCCTTGCCTCTTTCTGTAGAACATGCATTAGAGATGTAGTTCATTTTTAAAGAGGCCTAGAAGATGGCCTTAAGATTACAGCAGTCATATATTCTTCTAAAACTATTCTGCGAGTATGAATGTGGAATAGAGATGTACGGTTGGGCTTTATAGCTGGAAGCCAAGGACTTCCAGTTGATAAGAGATGCAGCAAAAACTTGTCCCATCTCAGGAAAAGGCCATTGAGGGCTACTTGCACAAGACTGGATCTCCAGAGCTGAGCAGAACCTTAAAAATTACAATAGCAGTGTGAAAACATCCAAATGTTGGATCCCCTAATCAATGGAGGGGTAACATTGGCAGAGGAATACTTAAAGGCAAAGGAATTCCATTGCATGCTTGACCAAGGTTCTTGTACCAGCACAAGCCTTATAGCTCCAGTGCACATGTTAACACTCCCTGCCAATTGCCCAGCTTACTTTACATATACAGGGGTAATTGCTTCCATACAACTCACAGACCTTCTATGTGGCTCTTGGGAGAGGCTGTCCAACTGCACAGAAAGGAGAAAGTAATAGGCAGAAGAATCAAGAGGAATGGAAAAAAAGTGAGGTAGAAAAGGAAGTTGGAGGTTCTACTTTTGTGCCCATGTTGAAAGAAATATTTTGAAGAAAAGGACAGTTGATCAAGGTGAACAGCTGTTTAGTAGCTTGCCCTACTTCTAGTTTTCAGGACACCCAAATGGCAAATTATCAGATTTTGCAAAACTTTCAGCTACTTCTCAGTTGCTGAAAAATTTCAGAGCTGATCTGTGTTAGATGAATGTGACATACTGTACTTTTTTTCTTCTAGTTTGCAAGGGACTTGCTGCTAGGACCACAGAAGCTTTTAAAAGGGTGAGCACTTTGCAGGTGGATTCAGAGTGGACTGAAGCCTTGATGGGAGTTGCTAAGAGCTGTACTGCACCATGTTTCTTGCAAATTAAACTTGGGTGCATTGGCTTCTAAAAGTTTTACCTTAGGAAGTGATATTTGAGAAAGGAACTGAGAATGGAGAAGTCTTGATACTTTGCCTATCTATGCGCTACTTTGAACATCTTATTGTCCACGTGTGTGTGGAATCTGCTAGTATCATGCTAGGGGATTGAAGGGGAGTTGTGAGAATTCCCACTGCTTAGTTATTGAAAGAGCAGGCCGTTGCTAAGACACTTTTTAAAATACTGGTGGGATGACTAGACAAAGTGTAAAGAAGCCATGGGATTAGACCTGTCTGAGTGATGGGGAAAGAAGACACTATATTGTCCTGAAGTCTAAATCGGCATGAACTTGGTCACTAGCAGAGTTGGGCCATTTTGTCTTTGCAAAGTAGCCTATTGTGATGTACCAGTTTGCACTCCTAACCATTTCATAGTCCTTATTCATCAAAGGCCAAATTATTTCAGCCACTTGGACCTTTTGAAGGCAGATGGACCAGTGCCCCAATAAATGCTACTTTTGAAGTACAGTCCATATTTGGAATGAGATGGGTCAATACATGTTTTTGTGAATGGAATTTTGTGACTGGTGCTCATATATAAACCTGAATATTAAATTTGTAATCCCATCCACATCTACTTTGGTGTAAGTTGATGAAAGGATCAGAGTGCACAATTAACTTCCTTTTATCTATAGAAAAGGGGAGTTGCCTCCAGACCTATACATGGGAAGATATGTTAGAGTGGTGGCTATACATATGTGATTGAAATCTTGGCTTTTTAACACTTAACTTTCTCAACATAGACAGCCTTGGTTATCTCTGTTGAATCCTATATTGAATTAAGGGCTGTGAGTTTAGCTTTTTAGATGAAACATACCATCTTGGATGCATTATTTCAGTTGAGGCCACAAGGATTTTTTTTTTTCTATAGCTCTAATTATTGAGGCTGGAGAAATTTGACCCATGTTTTTATGTCAGATGCTTAATTGATCGCAGATGTTTCTGTTAGGCTTCTGATTAAGTGTATGACTTTAAAATGATGGTAATAAATTCAAAAATAATTATGCTGAATTTAAAGGACAATGAAAAATACAAATATGTGCTGGTTCAAAACAGTGAATTAATGTTTGGTTTTGGCTTAACCTATTGCTTGTACAGTTCACAATTTCACAAAATATATGAATCCAGCCAGTTGTGGCTAGCTTATCAAACCACTGTTAAAGCCTTACTTAATGGAATAGGTGAAAATACCATATATAGTATCCTAAGTTTCCTGCTCAAAAGCACTGTCAATGACACATAAGATATAAACTCTCCTTTCACACTTTCTTACCTTCTCTTTCTCCACTGTCAACAGATACAACAGGAAACTGAAAGAAATGATAACAAACTAGGCACTACAGCAGGGGTCGGGAACCTATGGCTCGCGAGCCAGATGTGGCTCTTTTGATGGCTGCATCTGGCTCGCAGACAAATCT
>JANHZU010005072.1:0-12662 GCA_032468055.1 Acrochordus granulatus | reverse complement strand
CTGGTTTGATCTCCTTGCCGTCCAAGGGACCCTCAGTAGTCTTCTCCAGCACCACAATTCGAAGGCATCAATTCTTCAGTTCTCAGCCTTCCTTATGATACAACTCTCACAACCATACATTATTACTGGGAAAACCATAGCTTTGACAATACGGACTTTCAATAGAAATTAATAGACATTAAAAGAGCCAGTCTGATCTAGTGGTTAAGGCACAGTCTAGAAATGGGGAGACTATGAAATCTAGTCCCACCTTAGCCATGAAAGCCAGCTGGGTGACTTTGGGGCAGTCACTTTCTCTCAGTCCAATTCACCTCACAGGGTTCTTGCTGTGGGGAAAATTAGGAGGAGGAAGGTATCTTAAACATATTTGCTGCCTTGAATTATTTGTAGAAATAATAAAGGCAGGATATTAAGAATTGTATTCTTCAACATTTAAATTAATGATTTGTGTCAAAAGGTTGGGAATGATACTAACAACAAACTGGGTAGAATAGCTAATTTTCCAGAAGGAAAAGCAAGCCTCAAAATGTTCTTAATAGAAAATAATAGAGACTATATATGGTAGAACTCCTAATAAAATCCTGAAGCATTTGGGCTGGATTTAATATGCATAAAGCTATGCTACATACAATTTAATATTTAGTATATCTGACTACTATTTAATATTTAGGCATCTTTGTTAAAAATGTGCATTCTAAGGACAATTAAAATATAATGTGTGTTTAACGTTGAATCTGGTCCCTTCCAAATGTAATGAATTCTCATAATTTATAGGAGTTTCATCCATCACATACAGATGACACCAAACTGGGAAAGTCCATTACTGTTTCCACAACAAATACTGTACTCACTTTATTAATATGGCAACTTTTCTTCATACAGATTTCAATGGGAATGGAAAAGACCAAAGGGAGTGCCCTCATTTTATCCTCTTCTTATGGGATAATAGTTTATGATTGTTATGTCCAGAAATAAGTAGAGACAAATCAGGGCAATGTACATGGCTCACTGGTATGCAAATGGAATTTATTTTTGGTAAATCTTCTAGAATCTTTTCTAGAAGGATTTTGGTATGAGTCAAAGCCATTGCTTGATTAGAGAGCAGTATAATAGTCTGCCCACATTCTCTGGCTGGATTCTACTTTCAATTATTTGCAAAAAAGCAGTGCCTCTGCTGCTTTTCCTCTGTAGAAGATCCTGATATGATTGGTTATTTAGTTCAGGATGTCCCATGACATTCAGGATTTCACCTCCCACAATTTCTGTTCATTACTATGTACAGCCATGTTAGCAAACTTGAGTTCAAGATATAAACTGCTCTCTCATCATCACTTGTCATGAGCTATACTGACTGAAATAGAAACTGAAATTCCAGTATTTTGAAGGACTTGGCTGTCTTTCTGTACTATATCCATGCTTGCTAAACATTAGGGAGATATGTCCCATAGCCTCTGGATGACATTTTGTTAAGACAGGCTGCTCTATGTTATAACCAATCTACTGAACACAGCATTGTGATCACTGAAGGACAGATGGTTAATAAATCAGGCTGAAAAATTAACACACATACCCAGCCAATGACCACCAATGCTGCATTGCCAATGAAAGCAGCTTCTGAATGTACCATCAGAGTGTTCACAGATGTGTTGGAACAAGAGATTTTGAGCAGTGGATAGACATCACAAAAAATGTGGGGCACATGATTGGAGGCACAGAAAGAGGCAGGACATCAGGAGTATATGTAGGAAGGAATGAAGATGAGAAACCAGCCAAGAAGTCACCACCAACAGCTGGCATATGTGTCTTTTCATCATGGTGGCAGAGTGCAAGGGTCAACAGATGGCCACACAGTAATCCAGTGCCAGGAAGCCAGGAGAAAATTGTCAGTGGTACCAAAAGCAATCAAGAAATGCATTTGAGACAAGCATCCACCATATGAGATCTTTCTCCTTCCAGAAAATTTACCAGCCAACAACTTGGGCACTGTGGTTGATGTGAAACCTTTATCAACCAGTGATAGATTGCTAAGGAAATAGTACATTGGAGTATGAAGGAGATGAAAGACACTGATGCTTCTAATGAAAGGTGATGATGCAAGACTGATTGAACCTCGATGTAGAATTAATGGGTAGAATAATCACTTGAGTTACAGAGTAATAACCTGAGGAATACATGGCCCTGAGACCGTGCTTATTTATGTTCATCTGAGAGCTCTTTCTCCAGCTTCTTACACTGGTTCAAAAAGCACTCTTCTCACAACCCTCCTTTACTGTTTCTCCTCCTTGGATCAGAGTTGAAATGCCATATACTTTCAGAGTAGCAGACACCTGACATCTTTCATCTTCTCACTCATCATCTGATGTGGGAAAATGAACCACTAGTCACTCCCTTGAAGGAGCAGCAGGGCAGTGCATTAAAGCATGACATTGAGGGCTTGGTGGCCTTTATTTTTTCCCCTTCATGTTGAGTTATCCTTCACAACCTAGTGGCCTCTACTTATGAATCAATGCCAATCCATTAAGCCTACTCAGAGACTTTCGGTTGCAACTCAGCAACAGTGTGTTTATAATAATATATAAATTGCTTATAGATTTATTATTTATTAAGAAAATTTATATGGTCACCCAACTTACTCATGGTGACCCTGGGTAGCTTACAGAAACAAAACCCCAATATGAAACCCAGTAAAACCTCACCCTCCTTAATCTTAGATCTTTGTCTAACTTTCTTCTTGGGAAACTTGACTTCTTACTACATTAAAGCTTGTTACTATTTTTGCTGGGTATTTCCTTGTCACATAAGTTCCTGCTTCTTCATTCACTGATTAAGATCACTATTCAATTCCTTCCTTCCTTATATGGTTATATGGAATATTATATGGCAAACATTGTTTCTTTATCTTGTCTTTATTTTTAAAAATTGGGTCAAAACTCTGCATACATGTTGTTCTCCCCAGCCTCCCACTCCTGCTTCATCCTTCTTATTGGATTTGGGAGAAGGAATAGAAAGCAATTGATGAGACCTCTCCTAATGCAGGCATGGAGATGCATCATATCTGCCTCACTATAAAAATATTGAATAAGCCTTAATAAATATGAGAAATCGCAATCTGCCAAAGACTTTGAGGTACCCCTTGTTCTACTCGGTATGAAGCCTTCTAGTAGAGAAGGGGGGTTAGGCAATGGAGGGGCTTGATGTATTTCTCCAACTTGCTCTTGCCTTCCTTATTACTAGTGCTTAGTCTCACTTGTGCTTACTACTAGTTAGATATTGAGATATAGAAGCTTAGTCAGTTACTGAGATACAGAAGTTGAAATGCATTAGATGGTTATTGTTTGTTATATCTTTTAAATTTATATGCCACCCATAACACTCATAAAGCAACTCTGAGTGGCTTACAAAATGATAAAAAATAAATCTAAAAAAAGTCAAAATTATTTGAAAAGACTTAAATAAGAACTAAAACCAAGGGGATGGATAGCACGGGGGTGAAGTCTTCTTTCTTATCCAGTCAACCACTTCCAGAGAAGAGTATCCTCATTGGGGCTCAAGCCAGCTAGCAAATCCAGGTTTTTAGGTCTTTCCAGAAGGTCAAAAGAATGGGGGCAGAATGTTCCACTGGGGGCAATGGAAAAGGCTCTTCTCAACCAAACTAGCCAAAATTCCTTGACAGACAAGGTCGGCCACAAGCCCCTTCTGCCAGAGTGAATGGGATGGGCCAATCCCATTGGGGTGAGACAGTTAGCCTGGCCTCATGCCATAAAGAGCTTTAAAACTAATAAACTTGAATTGAACCTGGAAATACTGGCAATCATGCAACAGCCATGTTATATATGCCACCCTAGGGGACTCCAGAACTGTCCAGCAGTAGCTTCCAAATACTCTTCAAAGGTAGCCCAATGTAGAGAGGATTGTGCAGTAATCCACCTGAGAGATGACCAGGGCATGAATGACAGTGCACAGGGATTTAACATCCAGATAAGGATGCAAGTGACTCACAACACAAATTTGTGCAAAGGCTCTCCTAACCACGATTGTCTCTGCTCCTTGAGCAGGATTCATAAATCTAGGAGAATCCCCAGACTGTGTGTAGAGTTTCCCTGAGTTGTGTGACCCCATTCAAACATTTGACAAGATGCTCTCTTTCATGCAGCATTGCTTGAATATTAAGGCTAAAGTCAGCTCGAGGAATAACATCTTTAGGAAATTGACAAATTATATGTGGGGAGCTCAGCCATCTACTCTGTGTACATCAGTTTTAGCCCTGGGTGTCTCTGCAGCAGAGTATGCTGCTCCAGTATGGAGTGTGCCTGCACACACAACAGAAGTCGACATTGCTGTCAATGAGGCAGTGCATATAGTTACAGGATGCCTTAAATCTACCTTCTCATTGGCATTGCTCCACCCAAGATCAGGAGACAAGTAGCAGCAGATGCTGAGAGAACTAAGCAAGAAAACAATCTTTGACACCCGCTGAATGGATGTATGCCCCAAGCCCATTGACTTACATCCAGGAATGGCTTTATGGCAAGAACAAAATCAAATTGAAGATGGAGAAGGATGACCATTGAACATGGAATAATTCTAAAGGAGGATATAGCTGAGGAATCTGACCACCCTTATGCTACTTAGAGGACCCTGAATAAGTTGAGAGCTGGAGTATCTAAGTGTAAGACCAACATGCTCAAGTGGGGGTTGTTGGCGGATAACAATACACTGTGTGCATGTGGAGAGGAACAGAGCCCGGCTGGTCCATCTGCTGGTATGTTAGTTACTACCAGAAAATGCACCAATAATGACATAATTTTGGCCAATGACAAAGCTAAGAAGGTGGCCTCATTTTGCCAGTTTAAAGTTTGATCTGGACATGAAAGAAGAAGAAATCCAGAACTAAAGATGATAAACATTCAGATCCTAAGATTCCCCACACCCATAGCCACTCTGTCTTAACAGGATTGGATTGAAGCCTGTTGTCCCTGATTCAGCTTTCAGGCACCACAACAGGATCTTAAAATAGCCCTTTTTAGCATCCTTAATTCATCAGTAAACTACAGGGAGGGCTGAGAGCGATGGGCCAGGAGAGGTGAATGGGCACAGACCAGAGTGTCGGCCATTTACTGATTCCAAGCTGTAACTAGACCCTCCTCAGAACCATGAAGCAGATCCCCTGAGATATTCCCCAGCTCCTTCTGGAACCTGAAGAGGTCCATTAGATGCCAAGGGTGGATGATTCAAACAGATCCTACCTCCTGCAGATGGGAGCAATGGAAAGTCTCAAGGACGTCAGAGTGTAGTCTAACCATGTCAGAGGGAATAATGACAAATCCCCCACTAGATCATGTTGCCATTGCTCCAAGAAGTTTGTATCTGGAGTGTGTCCACTGCCCTGAGTCAGGTCATGACCTGGGATAAGCCCATGGTTGCCATTGTGGCCATGAATTTCTGAGCTACTTCCAAGGCCAAGTCCCCCAAGACTGTAAGCCTGGGGAATTCCACTGCCAACTCAAAGATGGGCTCCAGCAGCTCAGACAGGGAAGTTGCTATTCAGCAGGGAGGCTGGCACAGTGGCAATAATTCCAACTGATGCCACAAACCCTGCTTCAGGAAGAGGGTCTCCCATCCAAAACCTTGGGGAGCATGGTCCCTGAAGGCCAAAAGAGATTTCTGGCTGAAAACCACTATCTTCCCCTTCCCTGCTGTAACATTTTGGCTGATCCCATACCTTAAAATTAGTTGGACACATCTTCGAAAGGGGAGCACCAATTTCAGAGGTGGTTTGCCATTACCTGCTTCCTAGGGCTGAGAGATAGTGACTGGCCCAAGGTACTTCCAGCTGGCTTAGTACCTAAGGCAGGACTACAACTCATGGTCTTGTGTTTTCTAGCCCAATACCTTAACCACTGCACCAAAGTGTCTCTCTTGACCAGTTACTTACCACTGCAGGAATTTTTGCAGCCATTAGATGCCTAGGGTAGTCTAGCAACAAAATCCAGCAGCCATTACTCCTGTGAGATTGAAATTTGGAAAAGCTGTGATCGCTCCAGTGTAGCTGTTCTGCCACAGTCACATGATTGTCATTTCCAGTACTCTCTGCCAGCTTCTCACAAGCAAAATCAGTGGGAAAGCTGGCAGAAAGTTGCAAGTCCAGGACCAGAAGACAGGTAAGTGTCAGAAAGTTGCAAGTCCAGGGCCAGAAGATAGGTAAGTGTCAGAAAGTTGCAAGTCCAGGGCCAGAAGATAGGTAAGTGACTGCTTGATGGGGGAGTGAGTGAGGGGAAAGTGGAAAAGGTGCAATGATGGTCAGAGAGAGTCCTAAGTACTGGGATCCAGGAGAAGGGAGAGGTTGCATGGATGGGATCTGATCCAAAGCCCCATTATGCCAAGTGATGACCATGGCATTGGATGGGCCATGCAGTGACTAGCAAGAACAATCTTCAGCTCCCTCTGAAAACCATTCAAATCCCATTAGTAACTATGGTCCAACCAATCTAATGGATCTAGCCTCCCTGAAGCAGTTCTAGAAAATCCATGGTGATCAGGGCATGATCTGACCATGACACTCAGAGTTCCTGCAATTTCAATTCACAGAACCATTGATCTAACAGGAACATCAGATCTGGTGTATGATCACCATCCCATATTGGACTCTGGGATATGGGACAGTGATGATCTGGGATAAGTCCATGGCCATGAACTCAGACCCCACTCCTAGAGAAGGCAGATTAAATCTCCTAAGACTATTAATCTGGGAAACCCCATAGCCAACCTAGAAACTAAGTCAAGGAGCTCAACAACTCCAACCAACCTCTAGAGCCCAACTTAATGAACAGAGTTGCATATCTGGCAGCCTGTCTAAAATGCCCTGATGGCCATAAGAGATGCCTGAGTGATAATTGCCACACTTCATATAGCAGTGTTGGTAAATGTGAACTTGGGATGTAAATTGCTGCTCCCATGATCTCTTGTCATGAGCTATACTGACTGAAGTAGATTGAAACTGCAATCTCCAGTATTTTGAAGGCAGCAATGTATCTTTCTGCTATTATAAACTTGCTAAGCGTTAGGCAAGTCTGTCCCATTGTATCTGGAGGACATTTTATTAAGATGTGCTGTTCCATATTATGATCAATCTATGAAACATACATTGGGATCACCAAAGGGCAGATGGTTAATAATATACGAGAATGAAAAATTATCCCAAGATTCAAAAGATGGCACAAGAAAGAGGCTGATTTGACTTTTGGAAATTGCAAATATTAGGGTTATAAATCTTGGTTGCTTATTTTCCTTTTGAGTAGCTTCCTCAGGGCCTCCTTCATCCTGTCATACCTCAGAGTGTAGATGAAGGGGTTGAGCATGGGAGTGATCATTGTGTATATGATGGCAGCCAATATATCTTTCTTAGGTGAGAAACTGGATGAGGGCTGGAAGTACACCCAGATGACAGTACCATAGAATAAGGAAACCACTGTCATGTGGGTCCCACAGGTAGAGAAAGTCTTCCTCTTTCCCATGGCGGAAGGGATTCTCAGTACAGCCATTAGGATGCATGCATAGGAAAGGCCAATGACCATCAGAGCTCCATTGACAATGAATGCATCTTCTGAATGTACTACCAGAGTGTTCATAGCTGTGCTGGAGCAAGAGATTTTGAGCAATGGGAAGATATCACAATAAAAGTGGAGAACATGATTGGAGGCACAAAAAGAGAGATGGGACATCAGGAGTGTATGCAGGAAGGAATGGAGGTGAGAAACCAGCCAAGAAGTCACCACCAACAGCTGGCATATGTGTCTTTTCATTATGGTGATATAGTGCAGGGGTCGGCAGATGGCCATATAGCGATCTAATGCCATGGATGCCAGGAGAAAATAATCAGTGGTGCCAAAAGCAATTAAGAAATACATTTGAGACAAGCATCCACCATATGAGATCTTCCTCTTTCCAGAAAATTCACCTACCAACAATTTGGGTGCTGTGGCTGATGTGACACATATATCTACCAGTGATAGATTGCTAAGGAAATAGTACATTGGAGTATGAAGTAGCTGATGGTCTAGTTGGATGGCCAAAATGATGATAAGATTTCCCAGCACAGTAATGACATACATGATCAGGAAAACAGCAAAGAACAACATGTTCCATTCTTGTTGGCTTGAGATGCCGAGGAGGATGAAGTTTAATATGTTAGTTCTGTTATCTGTCTCCGTCCTATTAGAAGGAGATGGCAAAAGGTTAAAAAAAAAGTCAGAAGAGTAAATAAAGTTATGTTTGAGCTCTCCTGCTTGCATCTAACCAGTTTTCTTGGCAGTGCTCTGAAAGTGGTTTGTTATTACCTTGTCTTTTTTCAACTTTCCAGTCTGTTTGACCTTTTTGACCAAATCTTTTTACAAAAGTATTGTCATAAATTACTTTTCTGATATTTTAAACTGCACCAACCCACATTTTATTTACTAATTGGATACTTCTCATTTTGTCAAAAATCCCAATGTAGTTTATGACATAATATAATCACTCATAATAAACTTCATAAATATATTACAGAGCATGTTCTGACCTCATTGCAGTCCTTAATATTCCTCTATGCCTGCACATACCTGTCTCCTGTGCATGGAAAGTGGCACATTGCTACATAACCAGAGGCTCTTATTTTCTCACTATTGGAAAGAGAGGAACTGATGATAAAAGATTCTTATTTTATTACAGTGTGACCCACATATATACTGACTCCTTCAAGCATATTGGATTTTTATGCATCTTGTAGAACTCCCCTTATTCTCTATAAAGATTATTGTTTCTTGAGAAATATAATTAATTGTGGAAAATGAAGAGCAAAATACATACATGTACAATTATTATTCTCCCCTCCCTTGCCATTCCTCTCTGTGTGACATATTAGTTGTGGTAATTGTTCCATTTCCTGGAGATTACACATAAACTTAGATAGTTTGAAGGAACCAAAGGGAAGGAAAGGGAAGGATAGAAGAACAGATAAACAATAGCTGATAAAATTCATTGGCAGAGTTCAAAGATGTGAAGGTAGTAGAAATCTGAATGTATAAAGACCACGTAACAGCAGAATCATGAAACAAGCCAGTGAGCATAGTACCTTTTGTCCATAGAAAAAGGTTAACATGACTTGGAGATAATTGTTAGAATTAAATAGTCAGTACAAAAACAAAGTATCAGCATGTATAAAGAAAAGAGAGACAGGGAGACTGGCAACCACTTAAGCTGAACTTGATCCAAAGAAAAAGCCAATCTAATAATCAAGAGAATTAATTATCAACTGTAGGTAAAATTGGAATGCACATATTTTGGTAACTGTGACCTGTTGCTGTCTGCAGTGGAATTTTGGATAAAAAGCTTAAACTTTGTGAAAGTGTTAGAGATATTAAAAGGAATGCTTATTAACTGAGCAATTAATTAGATTGAATTTATGCAAAATGTTTTCTTTGTCTTTCCGTGGGTTATTTTTAAAATATATTCTCAATGGTGGTAAATGATACATTTTTATAATTCATTCTGAATAAGTGCTTTTCATTGAATTTGGTGCACTGGAAGAACTGAGGAAGCAGCAAGTGTCCTTATCAACATTAAGTATGGATCATCTTCCATCACTCCTTTCCATACAAATAGAACAATATGCAGACAGGTCAGTAATACTACAGTTACCTCTCAACCCATCATTACCGCTCTTTGAGGAACAGCATTGAGCAGGTTGGAGGGGTGGCTTTGAATTTTTGGAGGGAGGAGAGAACACTAGATGTGAGACTGAATATTGAAATATAACATCCCAAGTGTTCTTTTCCAGGCACAACCTCCTTTTGCACTCAAAAATTAGATTGAACAATTAGTTCCCAATATCCAGTGAGTAATACCAGCTCTAATCAGCAACAATGGGCATATAATATTTGAACTCAGTGATATTAGACCCAACCTTCTACTATATATGTTTAAACGTTGGCTTGACTGTGATTCTCTCAACTCATCATTACCGTTCCTTCAGAAAAAGCATTGATAATAAAATGGGTCAGCAGGGGGTGGTTCTGAACCTACAGGGTACACATATAATATTCCTTCAGTGATATTTAGATCCCAGGCTTCCATATGCCTAACCCTGATTTGGATATGATTCTCAAATAAGAAGCAAAAGAGTTTCGTGATAGATTTTGCACCATATCTGTTTCATCAGTCAATGAGAAATAAATCCTGTAACTTCTCACACTTAACCTGAATCATAGGGAGATGCTGTTCTCTCCATGAAATGGAGTCATGGAGGATGCAAAAAGCAAAGCGTGGCAGGCCTGTTCAAGTCATATTCTTTTGTTGTTTGAGACTGAACATTAAAGAAGAACAATCAGTGAACTTAAAAATCAAATTAGGCTCCATCATGTTTTTTAATTGCTCTATTAATATATGCTGGGAAACACCCCCAAGAGTGTTGTTAGTGAAGGAGGCAAAGTCAAAACATTGGGATTTCTTCTGAACTGTGGTTTCTGTACCACAAAGAAATCAGGAGATATTTCTACTGAACTTGCTCCTTAAGCCCAATGAATGAAAGGCACTAATGCTTTTAATGTCTCCCTGGATTTCTCCAGATGATGCAAGACTGATTGAACCTAGAGGTAGAATTAGTGGGTAGAATAATCACTTGGAGTTACAGAGTAATAACCTGAGGAATATATGACCCTGAATCTGTGTTTGTTTATGTTCATCTGAAGGCTCTTTCTCCAATTTCTGACAATGTGCTCTCACACTGGTTTGAAAAGCGCTCTCCCCACAACTGTCCTTTAGTGTTTTAACATTGTTGCTGCCTAACATTTTGAAATGCCAAATAGTTTGCCATCTTTCATCTTCCCACTCATCATCTAATATGGGAAAATGAACCACTAGTCACTCCCTTGAAGACCCATCTTTCCTGTCTTCAGTAAGTTGGATGATTTTGCATTTGGAGTATTTTGGGCAGAGAGGGAACAGCTTAGGATCAAAACTGATGCACTAAAACATTTCATTGAGCTGTCTGGTGGCTTCACCAGGCCTTAATTATTGGTTCATCGCTCACTCAGACAAATGTTTGGTCTGCTTTGGTATTTTTGTCTACCTGTCAAATGCTTCTCAAGGACCTTTGATAGCATATGCTGTTTTTTGATATTGTTGGAGGTATCGTCTCAGAAAGTAAGCTGTTCCGAGTAATGCTGCCGTTTACAATTGATTGATTGTGACTTTGTCAATGTCAATGGTATTTAAGTAGTGTTCCAGTTGCTTTGGGATTGCACCCAAGGCCCCTATTACTTTAGGTACCACCTTTGCTTTCTTTTGCCACAGTTGGTCTATTTCTATAGGTCTTCATATTTTGTGATTTTCTCCAGTTCTTTTTGTTCTATTCTGCTGTTTCCAGGTCTGCCTTGTCCATCTTGACCTGCCCTATTTTCCTACCTATCTCTAAAAGCTCTTTAGTTCCTCTACACTTTCTGCCATTAGAGTGGTATCATCTGCATATCTGATATTGTTGATATTTCTCCTGGCAATCTTAATTCCGGCTTGTGATTTATTCAGCCTGGCATTTTGCATGATGTACTCTGCATATAAATTAAATAAGCAGGTTGAAATATACAGCCTTGTTGCACTCCTTTCCCAATTTTGAACCAATTGTTGTTCCATGTCTGGTTCTGTTGCTGCTTGACCCACATACAGGCTTCTCAGGAGAAAGTTAAGGTGGTCTGGTACTCCCATCTCTTTAAGAATTTGCCACAGTTTGTTGTGATCCACACAATCAAAAACTTTAGCGTAGTCAATGAAGCAGAAGTAGATGTTTTCTGGAACTCCCTTGCTTTCTCCATGATCCAGCAAATGATAGCAATCTGATTTCTAGTTCCTCTGCCTTTTTGAAACCCAGCTTGTACTTTTGGTAGTTCTTGGTTCACATATTGCTGAAGCCTGGCTTGTAGTATTTTGAGCACAACCTTGCTAGCCTGTGAAATGAGCGCAACTATATGGTAGTTTGAACATTCTTTGGCATAGCCCTTCTTTGGGATTGGAATGTAAACTGACTTTTTCCAAACCTGTGGCCCACTGTTGAGTTTTCCAAATTTGCTTGCATATTGAGTGCAGCCTTTAATGGCATCATCTTTTAGGATTTTAAATATTTCAGCTATTATATAATATTTTATATATATATAAAATAGTCCATCTATTAAAGCTTTGTTGTAAGTAATGCTTCTTAGGACCCACTTGATTTCACACTCCAGGATATCCACCTCAAGGTCAGTGACCACACCATCATGATTATCAGGGACATTTAGATCTTTCTTGTATAGGTCTTCTGTGTATTCTTCCCACTTTAATCTCTTCCCCTTACAATTTTTGTCCTTTATCATGCCCATTTTTGCATGAAACATTCCCTAGTTATGTCCGATTTTCTTGAAGAGCTCTCTAGACTTTCCCAGTCTATTGTTTTCCTCTATTTCTTTGCACTGATCATTTAAGAATGCCATCTTATCTCTCCTTGCTATTCTCTGGAAATCTGCATTCAGTTGGGTATATCCCTCCCTTTCTCCCTTGCCTTTCACTTTCCTTCTTTCATTAGCTATTTGTAAAGCCTCATCAGACAGCCACTTTGCTTTCTTGCATTTCTGTTTCTTTGGGATGGTTTTAGTAGC
>JANHZU010005071.1:36415-48373 GCA_032468055.1 Acrochordus granulatus | reverse complement strand
AGGGGTACCTGGTTTTTCACGCATGGCTTCTCCATTTTGGCTTTTTGTAAAATAAATGATGGCATGGTGTTATATGTCACATGTGTTGTTGTTCATCTGTGGTTGTATCAACCAACTTTTAGGAACTGCTAAGGACCAGAGGATTTTTACTATGTCCTAATCCATAAAACTATACATAGAACTCAAATAAGGTGTATTCAGTTATTTGATTTGTAGTTATTTGTTTTTCTAAGTCCTTCCTCATTCTGATCCAAACTATAGCAAATCATTTCACCTCTCATTGCTGCACACAAAAGCAAGTCCTGCCAGTCACAATCACAATGTTTTTTTCACCACTGGCTTGGATCATTCTGACAGTTTTGCCTTTGTGTCCCATCATCCTGTCATCACTCTCTTTCTCTTCCTCAGAACAGCTTCTCACTTTCAGCATGAGGCGTTGGGGTCAAAATATAACAAGCAGCATTGCAAGGAAAGAACATCCTTTCCTTATCTTCACAACACAGAAAGATTCAGAACTTTGCTTAAAGTTCCAACAGCTGTCCTCGAGGCAACCAGACCAAATTATCAAGATCATGCATAAACATGGTTGTTGTTTCCTCTGATATACAGTCTGCCTTACTAGTCAAAGAACTTCTGTCTCCAACTTTAAAGCAGGAACTACAAAAAAACTTGAAATCAGTGCAAACTAAGATATGTAAAATCATTTAATGTCAAAGGCACCTTCCCTTATTTGTTCTTTCCTGCCACTCGCAGGAATGTCCTGTCATAGGGCTGATGTAGCATTTTAGCTCATTCTGATAACCAGAATAATGTAACATTCACATTCTCTGCCTCTTTTCCACTGATCTTTTCACTGAAATCCAGCATCGGAGAGTGGCACAAAATATTCAGCCCACTCCTCCAAACTGCTTCTGAGGAATAGGTGGAAATAAAAGGTTATTTTGTATATTTTCTCTTTGGGGGAAAATGGTTAGTAAAGAAAACATTAATAACTGATGGGAGACAAAAGAGATGAATGATCTTGCCCTATATGACTTTTCTTCTGCACACTGGCAATTTGCTTGCAAAATGCACAATCCATGTAATTGCTCCTGGCACATTTTCAAAAGCTCGTAGAATTAGCTGGGGCACCTTCAGTAAGAAGAAGAAATATACCATAAACACAGAAGAGGGCATCCAAAATGATCTTGCTTACTTACTTCCTGTGATAGTATAATGACACTTTTGCAATGTATTTTTTGAGATAATTAATCTCATACAGAACAAGACTGGATAAAGTATTCCACAATAATCTGATTTTGAGAGGCAACAGAAGCTATCATAGACTCCTTTGTCATGAGGAGTTCAAGTTATGAAAATCCAACACTGTAGGGAATTCTAGAAGAAAAAAAATTATAGCATTGAACTATTTTTGAACAAGTGAACATAAGACATTTGTTATTTATATAACAGAGAATTTTATACATATATACATATCTATATTTGATTTACATATTCCATCTTTTTCTGAGAGGGAGGGAGAAATTTAACTCATAAAAGACAGTTCACTTCACAATATGGAAGTTTTTATATTACAAAGGATCTAGAAAAAATTTCTACTCATCTCTGTAATACCTACATTTCTGGCAACACTGAGATTACATTATATATTTAGTATTTAAAAAATAAAACTTGTGTTTTTCTCCACTTCATACTTGGCTATCTTTTTTGCCCCCAGTGATATCATCAGGCAGCTAAAATCTCACAGGCTGCCAACGTGTTTGATGTCATCTCTTTAATCATGCAGCTTTTGACTATGAGGATCCATGAAACGGATCCAGACAAGAAGAAGCAACAGTATTTAAATAAAACTAGGATGCCAAATAAGACTTTAAAATGTATTCTAGGGCTTTTCTTTTTCAGAATGGCCAATTTTTACTAGAATGTAATTCTCTAGAGAACTGGAGCTTATATGGCACATACTGTATCGACTGATCTGAAACTGCAAACATTGCAGCATTAAATCTTTATTGGAAATATTTTTCCCCAGATCATTGCTCTGCATGTGTTCAACAGATAGTAGGCATCTCTTAGCGGGCATTCTGTAGACAAATCAAAGAAGATCCATTTTCAGAAGTAAAGAAAAAAAGCAAACCGTTGTTAACACCAAAATGAGAGAGCAGCCGTATTCCATCCTGAGGGAACACGTAGTGAAACATATGACTTCATGGAAATATTTCAATTTGCTATTTTTGGAAAAAATATGAATTTGTCAGAATTAATCAAGCAATGATTTTCCCAGCTGTCTCTTATCAGAGGAGGGAGGGCACTGCTGAATAAATTCAAGGGAATCTTTCACTGTGTCAGGGAGTAAAATCTTCTTAACATGTTAATTTAACTATTTTTTTGTAATAATCACCTCATATACACACACATTTCTTGGTAAAAACATGAGTTTTCACACTGACAGAGTGCAGAAAAATATGGTGGTGCAAAATAAAATGAATAAGAAGACACATTTCCATCTTTTCACTCCTGCATATCACAAATGGCTCAAAATTTTTATCAAAGCTTTTTGGGGGATAAAAACACTTGTTCAAAACTTCTTAAATATTTATACAAAACGATGACATATAACATAAATGCTACTCATTTTAACAATTTCATGCTTTAATTTAATTTTTAACAATTCCAACAGGCTAAATGGATATCGATATGGAGGAGATATACAGTCATGTGAGAAAGAAAGTACTCTTTCAGTTTTATGATTTTATAATCAGGACATGGTAAAAATCATCTGAACTTTAGCAGTTCTTAAAAATAGATTGATACAACCTCAGATCACATATTACACCATGTCATAATTTATTTTACAAAAAAACACCAAAATGGAGAAGCCATGTGTGAAAAACTAAGTACACCTTATGAGTTCAATAGCTTGTAGAACCACTTTAGCAGCAATAACATGAAGTAATCATTTTCTGTATGACTTTATCAGTCTCTCCCATCACTGTGGAGGAATTTTGGCCCACACTACTTTACAACATTGTTTAAGTTCATTAAAGTTTGTGGGCATTTGTTGATACACAGCTCTCTTGAGGTCCCACCACAGCATTTCAATCAGGTTGAGGTCTGGACTTTGACTGGGCCATTGCAACCCCTTAATTCTTTTCTTTTCAGCCATTCTGTTGTAGATTTGCTGGTGTGCCTAGGACCATTATCTTATTGCATGACCCAAAGTCAGCCAAGCTTTAGCTGTCAGATGAATGGCTTCACATTTGACTCGAATACTTTGGTATACAGAGGACTTCATGGCCAACTCAATGACTGCAAGGTGTCCAGATCCTGTAGCTGCAAAACTAGCCCAAATCATCACCCCTCCACCATCATGCTTGACAGTTTGTGCTGATATGCTGTGTTTGGTTTTTGCCAAACACGGCACTGTGCATTATGGCCAAACATCTCCACTTTGATCTTGTGTGGCCAAAGGACAGTCTTCCAGAAGTGTTCTGATTTGTTCAGATGCAACTTTGCAACCTAAGCCATGCTGGCATGTTCTTTTTAGAGAGAAGAGGCTTTCTCCTGGCAACCTTTCCAAACAAACCATACTTGTTCACACTTTTTCGAATTGTACTGTCATGAACTTTAACATTTCACATGCTAACTGAGCCTGTAGAGTCTGAGGTGTAACTCTTGGATTTTTTGCAATTTCTCTGAGCATTGCACGGTCTGACCTGGGGTGAATTTGCTGGGATTTCCACTTCTGGGAAGACTGGCAACTGTCTTGAATGCTTTCCACTTGTGAATCACCTTCCTCACTATAGAATGATGGACTTTAAATAGTTTGGAAATGGCCTTATAATCCTTCCCAGATTGATAGGCAGCAACAACTGCTTCTTTAAGATCATTGTGATGTCTCTACCCTTTGGGCTTGTGTTAACATACACACCTCAATGCTGGAGACCAGCAAAGTCCTAAAATGGTAGCTTATAGAGAAGTAGTCATACTTGCTGATGATCAATTGATCAAGGGCACTTGATTAGCAACACCCGGCTGCTACTTCGCCTCTTCATACCTATGGAAGCAGCAAGGGTACAATTAGTTTTTCACACATGGCTTCTTCATTTTGGTGTTCTTTTTTCAAATAAATGATGACATGGTACAATATGTCATGTGCTGTTGCTCATCTGAGGTTGCATTGACCTACATTTAAGAACTGCAAAGGATCATATGATTTGACTACGTCCTGGTACATAAAACTATAGAACTCAAAGAGGGTGTACTTTCTTTTTCACATGACTGTATATGTACTGTATAGGACTCCTATATATATATATATTTATATGCATTACATTCCTGGTTCATGTCTGTAAAGCACAATGACAGACTTCATAATATTACAATTTACATTGGAATGTGAGGATCTGGCAAACAACAATGCCATCCTTTTAATTTCATCAGAGAAGTCTCCCTTTGGAGTAAAGATATGCTGAGTTCTGCCTGAGTTTCTCTTCTAGCCAATGTTTATCTTGTGTATTTTTAAAAAATACACTTAACTTTAGGGACTAGCAAAATTGCAAAAACTTTCAAAACACACCTTTTTTGAAAAGGCAACTGGACTTTTATTATTTGATGTAATTAATAAGAAGATGTTTTGTTCCCAACCAGACAACTTTATTAATTCAAAGTGGAATGGAAATGAAATATCTTTTTATTCTTAGTTACATCAGATAATAAAAATCTTTTCTGAGAAAGTTTTTTTTTTGCAAATTTTTGCAATTTTACTGTAACCATGACCTGGATGAATGAGAATATACTTAGACATTTAGCTTTAGGGAAGTTTCTTTTTTGAAATGTCCAAAAGTACTGAAGACTGCTATGCCTGACACTGTTTATTCTGATTTTTGTTGTTCCAACTACCCCTGGCTATGTGCTACAAACTGTAATATATATATTTTGTTAAAGCTTAGTTACACTTAAGGAGCTGTAGTTTATTTTTATTTTTTTTGCTTGGTTCAAGAGGGGAAACAATCACAGAACTTAAGATACTTTGTTTTAATAATTCAGTCTGCTTCTGAGTACTCCATCAAAACAAGTCAATTAAACTTTCACCAGCAAAGTGCTATGAAAATTTGAGCATTTATTCCCTTTATAGAAAACTGCTGTGGTCTAAATATTGTAGCCTGCATGTAGTAGCTTATACAGGCAGAGGCAATAATATGCAGTACAATTAAACACAAAGGTCCATCAAAAAACTCTTGATGCCAATACTATTTTTTATTGCAATGACTTATGGAGAAGCTAGGGAATAAGTAATGTGTGGCTCCTAATTTCCTTGGCAAAGGCAATGCTTATTAGCATATTATAATATTTTAATGAATGTATAGTTAAGCATAGTTGGGGCACACCTGTTGTCCAATGCTATTGCATTGAGTTTCCAGAAAAGACAAACCAGCTCCCCAAAACACTTAGTTTCCAGAATCTAAAAATTTTTATTTCTCAAATTACAACTTTGTTCATCCATATAGGCATCAGAACCACATCATTATGAGCTGGAGGAAGAAACTTTTTCTTTATTTAAATGACTCTTTCTCCTCAAATAGTCCTGTATTGAAAAGCTCTTGCATATCTATTGGAGCATATGGGAGCATAGTATTTCCATTTGTCCAATGAAAGCCTTAATCACTCTTTTTGGAAGGATCCCACAGTTAGGGAATTGTTTCCCTTACTGGCAATATGGAAACCGTGTTTGCTTCCTGCATTTGCTTTTCCATCACACTCTTTTTGCCAGAGTTCAAAATGTCTAATTTAAAAACAGCAAAATAAAAAAAAAGCTTCCTGATTTGTTCAAAGGCAAATTCTAGCAGAAGCAGAAGGAATAATTTTCAGATTTGCAATTCTGCTGCTTCTCTCACTCTTAGTTTTGCATCCTTCTGAGTGAAGCTGGACAAGAACATTTAGCACTGACAGTCATCATCATGTTGGCTGGGGGGTCTTGGGTGTTGAAATGCATACATCTTAAGGTTGCTAAGTTTGAGAAACACTGTTCTAGAAGACTGAAGAGTTTTCTTTCATACTACTTCTTTTTGGAATCATGGTAGTTTTCTCCAGCTTCTCTGGATTATTCTGAGCAATTATTAGCATCATTCTGTCACACCAGATCATGAGATTTTGTCTTATTAACTTTAGACTAAATATGTTAGAGTCTGAGCCACTTCACACTTCAGTAGGTCCTTCTGTATTTAATCTTCATTTCTTCCAATTCTCTATCTTTGGATATTATTTGCTCAATAGTAGTCTTTGCCGACAGACTTGCCTGCAGATGACATGCACTTAGTGTATTGTATTTATATCACATTTTCCCACTGCAAATAGTATTCAAGGTAGTGACAGCAGTAAAAAATGACAGCTTATAATATTCAAAATATAATTGCTATCAATACAATTGATATTTTAAAAGTTGATTTCATCATCTTATTTCATCAAAATAAGGTAGTGACTGTTTTATTCTTTATTTTTGAGGGCTACTAATTCCATCCAGCACAAACTATATATTATATACGGAGAGAGACAGTTTGGTATAGTGGTTAAAGCAGCAGACAGGAAACTAGGAAACTTGTGAGTTCTAGTCCCACTTTAGCCATAAAAGCCAGCTGGGTGACTTTGGACCAGTCACACTTTTTCAGCACAACCCATCTCACACAGTTGTTGTGGGGAAATAGGAGGTGGAAATTGTGTTGGATGTGTTCACTGCCTTGAATTATTCGTAAAAATAATAAAGGTGGGATACAAATAATAAATATAATTATTAAAGGCTATATATGTTAGCAATGAATTAGGTAAGTTTCTGAACTGAATATGCATAACTTCAACATCAAAAACTGTTAGAATAAACAGTCATTGTTGGTAGGAGGACATCTTAAATTCATATCAAATGTGGGTACAATGATAGAGGTACAGAGAAGAATTATCTGGTGAAGGCTGAAATTTATCATGATATATTTCAGACTGCTGGAAAAATGAAATGAGAGAGGGTTTCTAAGATAAATGACAGAATTTGAAATACTTATAGAGAACCAAGACCAACACACACACACACACACACATTATTAAAATACGATACAGAGACAGAACAAGTATAAATTGTATGACAACATGAATGCAAAATTTTAAAACAGCTACAATACAACAATATGAGACTTTATGGAAACACTCAATAACTTTTACCCCATGCTACAATTTAAGAGAAAATTGGTATAAAATTTTTCATAGATGCTATAGAACTCCATCAATAATTGCAAAAACAGATAAATCATACAATAAAATGTTGGAAATATGACACAGAAGGAACATTTTATTACATATGTTAGTCTTGTAAAAACAATTGAAAACTACATTGGAATTGAAAACTCAGTTTTTTTCTCCTAAGAATTATAAAACATTTGATTTTTTTAAAAAAATCACAATTTATTAAAATATATGCTGATGGCCATGACAAATTTGGCTCAACATTGGAAAATTTGGCTCAACATTTTGCTGACAATATCAGACTGGGAAAAACTTTTGTTAGTCTAATTCAATATGACATTAGGCAGTAGCTTGCTTAAAAATTGTAAAAGGGAACAAATTACCCTTGTCTTTCCCCATGCAGCTTTTTAGGCACTGTAATAGAAGAAGTTTATTGCAATAGGTTTTTTTGGCGGGGGGTGGGGCTTAGACAGCCTGGTCAAACACAGTTGGCTGGGTTTATACAAACCAAATTATGCTCTGTGGTTTCAAATCATAGTGTGTAGGTTTACACAACTGTTTAAGTCAAAACCAAACAAAACATATTATGGCACAATATAATTTGTGAATTTTGGCACTGTGTCCAAATAAAAATGAACACCCTCTCCTGAGACACACAATATATAGTTTGGCTCGAGGGAGCTCTCTAAACTATGTGCAGAGAAACAGAAGGAAAAGATTAGGAATTTGAAATGTGAGTTGAAAATTTTTCAGAGTTGGTTAACTGGCAACTGAATGTGTAGTGTGTTACTTTATAGAGAAACTTTTTGCTTTATAACATTTATTGTCGTTCTTCCCCTTCATGTCTCTGATTTCAAAATATTTCCCCTTGAAATCCACAAAGGGAGTAAGGAATCCGATCCTCACCAAGGGAGGTGCAGCAAAAGAGATCAAGTGGCCCAGTAACGGGAGAAGAAGCCTTTTAGTATTAGTTCAGTAGCTCCTTTTCATTCTGAGGTTGTTCCATCTTACAGCTGTTCAGAAACCTGGACTGTGGGATTCTCTGTTTATTAACCAATATGCATAGCCGGGTGAGGATTGAATACTGTATACTGTGTAGAAAAGTTTAATACATTGAAGAACCATATGTTCTCTTTTGTGTTAAGAGGACCGATGTCCAACTTAGCTTTTCCCTGTCCTGCTTAACACTTTGTTCCAGCTGAACAAAAGCCTTTCATTTTCTCTCTCCTGAATGATAGTGCATCACTATTCATCAGTGATAAAATTCACATGAAACACTTAAAATGCCCCAGACATTTCATACTATAGGAATGACAGAGATCGGAGCTACAATATCATTTGCTTTTCTCCATTGATCTTCCCTGTTTCTGTTCCCGTCCTGCCCAAGTGGCTTGCACTGTCCCTGACAAAGGCAGTCACCCTGCTGATCCTTATTTCAGTTCTGCTATTAGCATCAAAGAGCAAAAGCAAACAACCTTGGTTTGCAGCTCTGCACTCCACAAAGCCTTGGTAAATGGGCTCTTGTGTCTAGGACAAATGATATTAGGCATTTTTTGTCAAGAGACTTCTCAAGCTGTTTTTGAAGAGCACTAAGCTAGATAAGAGGATAACCTTTGCCTTGAAGAAATGCATATCAACCCATGCATTTGAGTACTTCTAATTTCTGTTGGTTTCTACATTACTGAGAATTGGGTGGGCTGATGTCAGGGTTAGCTTGAGCATAAACAGCTTTGGGTTTTAAGGGGCTAAATACATTTAATTGGGCCTCTCTATACTTGCTTGCCAAGAAAGGCAGTTTTGTAGGGAACAGATTTGGAGTGAAGAAATAATGGGAGGTTTAGCAAAAGGTTTAATTCACCCTTTGGGTGGTGGTAGCTTTGTTTGTCTGTTTCTAAAGATCTATTTGAGCAGAACAGCAATAGTTGAGCATCATTTCCTCTACCACTGTTATGTTGCAAACAGTTTTTTTTTTAAAATAACTTATTTTTAAGTAGACATCCACAACTAGTGGCACTAATCTTTCTAATACTGTTGATCCATAATAAAGTAATTAGTCCAAAAACTTTATTTATCAATGTCACAAACTGTCTATGAACATTGTTCAAGTTTTGTTTTATAATTTTTTTTAAGTTAAAAGACAGCTAGCAGAGGCTCAGGGTTTTAAAGTAAGTCTTTTAACTCATGATTCAAAATTGTATTAATCTCTTTATACTAGTGATGTATTATTAAATAGTAGTATTTTGGATTAAATAATATATATAACTCACATATAATTCCAGGAATTGTAATTTTGGGGGAAGGAGGGGGGCAGTAAAGAGCAGAATGATGATGTGACATGGATGGGATTATGTTAAACGTTTGAGCAGATTTTCTATACATAGAGGTCTTTGTTGGGTTTTCCTTTCTTTAAACTGTGTCCTGATGTTCATTTGTGTCACACAGTTGTATTGCTGAACTTCAATGACATTATGGAGACTTGGAGATTGCAAAAAAGGAGTTTTTTGAGGGGTTGCAAGATCATATGCAATAAAAAAGTTGCTGGAGTTTCAGTTGGCATTCTAAGTACTCTGTGCCAAGAATATATTGAGAGTGAATACAGGTTACTGAAAAATGCAACAGCAGCTAGCATTAATCGTGATCAATTTGTTTCTGGAGATCTAATTCTAATGGTGATTATCATGACTTGGTTCCTTAATATGAACAGTTCTAGTTTTTGATATAAACCAGTTGTATTAGGAACAGCTATCCTTGCTATTTTTGTACATGGTTTTTCAGAAATAAGGCTACTATATGTAAAGTTGTGTCACATTGCAACTTTAAAAGTACCATGATTTATTTTGTACAAGCAACATTGCAAATATACCTAATATTAGAGAGAAAACTACAAGCTGTTGCACTCTTTGCTACCTAAGCACATGTATATGAATTTGCCATCTGGGCAGTAGGAAAAAAAAAGTTGAAAATAGAAACCACACATGGTATGACAAAGAAAGGAAAATGTATTATTTAAGCAATAATAATTCTTTATAGCCACTTGTGTGTTCTGTCCTATACAGCAATTAGATATCTGAGAAGGGGTTCAGATTGAAAACATGCTGAAGCGAGTTAAGTCTTATCTCTTATCATCATTTATTCAGTTCAGATCTTCCTACCTTCCCATGAATTGTATTTTGAAAAAATGAAAAAAGAAAAAGTTTGTAGGCTTCCTTGGATAATCAGGCCTAAAACAGGATTCCTAAACAGAGCATTAATCATGTTATCTGGAAGATGGTCTAGTAAACTAAGCCACAGTCCCCTTATCAAGTAAAATAGTTGAGAGGATCTCTCCAAAAATCAGCTAATTCTGTTGAAAACTCACTGTCTTCTGTCTTGAATGGCCATTATGGATCAGTGTTATTTATTTATGACATACATAACTTGTAGAATGTGTGTTCATGATATGCATAACTTGTAGAATATGTGTTCACCTTATGGGTCTGCTAGGATTTTTTTTAATGTTAGCTTTCATTGACAAAAATGTGGCATTCTCTAAAGTAATTTAAGAGTAGATTAGATGAATGAATAGTTGGCAAAGTTTATAAGATTACTGTGTTTCTGCTTTTTCAGAAATTGGCAATTCAATTGATAAGAATAAAGGATGTACACATACTATACAGTATAATTGATTTTGGAATCAGATGACAGAAAATAATGGAATTTCTTCACCCTGCCATTTCTGTTAAATTAAATGGTATGGTAGAAATATGTGGTCCTTAATGCAAGGTGTGTGTTTTTCTGTTTAATGATGGGAAAGTGGATGCACAGAAAATTTCAGAAAAATTTCCAGAATGTCTGCAATGAAAGATGGTCACAGGAAACTGGGCATAAAACCTTGAAAGGGCTACAGTAGTTCTGTTTTGTTTTTCTTTTGTTTGCTATCCTCAGAATCTAGAAAACCAATAACTGGTCATAAATTCACATGAAGCCTTTCAGAAGGGGAAAGAATTTGCCTTTTTCTCCAATGTTACTTATATGTCTTTGAATTTATGAAAAAAGAAGTGTTTTGCTGTGAGAACAATCTTTTTTTTTCCTTTTAAAATCTATTTGTGAAATACACATCACAGAATATTCTAACCAATATTCTTGCAGGTCTCTGTGTTGGATCTATCTGATTCTGGAACTTCTTTCTCTCTCCAGACAGATACGACATCTGATTAATTTCTACATGCACAGAGGATGGGGATCCAAGCCCTTTTCCCTTGCATGGGTGGGCAGATGGCTGAGGATGGATGATTTTTTTTAAAGCAGATTTCTGGTTTTGCATGTCATTGATTTCCATGCAAAGAAGCTAAGCTGCTGGTGTGTTTGTGCATGTGGGTGTCTAATGTATTTTTTCTTTCTTTCTCTCTTTCTTTTCTTCCCTCTTTTTCTTGCTTCCTATGAAAATGCTTCATCAGATGCCAGTCATGTTCCAGGTGAGTATCTGGTTTGCCAGAGTGTGGGAAGCTGCCTTCCAAGGAGCATGTGAAAAAAATGTCAGTTTTTGAAGTCTACCTGTACTAGATAAAACATTATGGTGTACATAAACGTGTTGCTATCATATGCATTTTTTTGGAATGCAGACAATAAAGTGACAAAGTACTCTGCACAGCAGCTACAATACAAATTAAGAACAGCATGGATTCCCTGTGACTTTCTGATCCATTTCAAATGAAATGTTGCCCCCAAAATCAACACTTGGTGTTTTTCTGT
>JANHZU010005071.1:13299-30762 GCA_032468055.1 Acrochordus granulatus | reverse complement strand
CTAAATAAAAACCAGTAAGATCCAGATCTCACTGTGCTTTAGTTATGTCCCATAATTCTTCCCTGCTATCATTCATAGGTAGAAACAGGAGTCTCTGGAACTAAATAGAACCATATGTCTTCCATCATGCTGACACAGTCTTTTTGTTCTTGCTGACATAAAGAAGCCTTCCACCCAACATAGCATTGGCCGAGTACAACAAGACAAGCTATAATTAAGAAGAACAAAAAGACTCTATCATCCTTCACAGCCTCAATCACTTGTCATTTTAAGCTGGCATTTTTAATGTACTTCTACTCCTTTATGTTTAATGGCTTCAATTTCCTGCTCTATAAATGCTAAGAGCCTGGGTATAATTAACAGTGACAAAAAAGATAGTAGTTCCAAGGTCTCTATTTGAAGTACCCAATCCACAAAAATGCCCCCTATAAGTCCTTAAAGAACATGACCACTGTTTCAGTACATTACTCTTTCTTATAATTGTGCTCTGAAGTTACATTCAAAAGTCTTTCTAACAGTCTGTGTTCATACCGATCCAAAGGTTAGCCCTTAAGCACTTTGTGCAGCTAGCAATATGTAATTCTTTTCTTTAATATGGAAAGTGGAACTGAAAATTTATATTTAAAAAGAGACACCTTTAATTCCTGAAAGTAGCGCTTTGAGGTCTAGCATGATTAAATCTGGTTTTTTTATAATAACTTTATTAGGTTTTTACAAAACAAAGATTAAAACTAACGGAAACTAATATTTAAGATAAAAGATAAAAAGAGTAAAACCTGAAGTGCAGAAAAGAAAAAAGAAATATAAAGAAGTGATTTCTGATTGTCTTTTACAACAGCTACAGATATAAATTTAAATTAAACTCTTATTCTGTGGTACAAAATAATTTTCATTTTTATCTGTCTTCCTAACTCCAGTAATCTCTTATTCAGCATCACCCACTCTTCCATCCAAACTAAACACCAAGCTGCAAAAAATAACTTCAAGTCAGGTAAAATCAAACCTCCTGTTTCTTTAGCATCTTGTAACGACTTGTATGTTTCTTTCACTGCCACACAAATTTAATATGTCTTTCTGCCATTAAGTCATTCTGTACAGGCATTTTAATACATATTTAGAATGTATCAAATCTGAACAACTTATGTGTCATTTTACATTTGCTTTTTTTAAGAAACTAAAAAACAGGTTCCAGAGTACAGAATAACCAAGAATCATGTCACTTATAAGTGATTCTTTCATTAAATTATCAGATGCTTTCCTTTAAAATAATCAGAAATATACTTCAGAGAAAATACTATATTGCTAGTGTAGAATGGTGTAAAAAATGACCCCAAAGTTAAAGGAAATAAATTTCTTGAGTACTGACTTTTTCCCTCTCCTATAGTGAATCATTTCTCTAACACAGATCAGAAGCCAGAAGTAAGCATTAGCTAATGTTTTACCAAGTCTTCTTCCTGTGCAGTCCCTTATATTACCTTCCGTCTGTGTGAGCTGGGCATCTATATGCAGTAATAAATAACTAAATATTCTCATAGTTTTCCTAGATGTCTGGGTTTGAGGGAAGATTGAGGGAAGATGATCAAATATTGTCTTTTCCATCCAGTTTATGAAAGCCTTTGCAGAGAGCAACTTTGGATATCGTCAATAAATATGTCATTTTCTGCCACAGGGTTATTATCAGTATAATTTTTGACAAAACATCAGCATTTATTGGCATCATTGGAAAGTGTCCAATAAATGAAATGGGATATCTGTAGTTTTATTATCAGCATTGTGAAAGTATTTTCTTTCTGGAAAACAGTTGCCTAAATCCCAAATTATATTAACAGTAACAGACAAGAACTGGATGAAGAAAACCTTACATTAGATTACCTATTTTTAAATTATTTATTGTTAACATATCTGTATTGCATATTGATCAGAAAATAGCAGATATGAAAAATACACCATTACAGTTAATTGGTTATCTGAATATTCTAGTAATCATCTACAAAAGATAATCTTAGCTGAATTTATCAGACAACCTTAAAAAAGAAAGCAAGACTTATAATGAGGCACTACTGGGAATCTTATTTGTAGGGTTTATTGAATGTAGTACGAATATAAAACACATAAAAGTTCCATGCAGTGCACACATTTTCATATCATGGACATATCATGTATAAAGTATAAAAGAAGCATAAAGTTATAATCACAGACAAACTTTTCATGGAAACATGGAATGGATGGGACATTGGAGATCTTCTAGTCCAATCCTGTGTCTATTGTAGATATCCATTATTGCAGCATCTTCAAGAGATGACTAACCTGTGTTTAAACACACATGTGTTCTTATCATTAGGCCTGATGTCCAACCACAGTTTCCTTGTAATTTGAATCTATTGTCTTCTTTGGAAAAAAAGCTCAGACCACTTCTTTCCTCATTTTTATTTATGTTATTTATTTACACACATTTGTATGCCACTGATCTCTCAGAGCAACCCTTGGCAGCAATCTCTACAATCTCTACAATCACGGACATTAACTAACATTAACATTAATTGTTATTAACATTAACTGCTAGTGGCTAGTGGTGGTTGGATTCTTTTGTTGTTTATCTGGGGCCTTTCCTATGCTTGTTCCAGCCTCACCTTGCATCTAGGCAGGTCCAGCATTGGTTTCCACTCTCCTCACAAATACAGACAGTCTTTCCCACCAGAGTGGTACCCATTTATCTATTTGCAATATTGCATGCTTTCTACTGCTGGGTGGGCAAGAGCTAGAGGCAAGTGATGGGTGCTCACTCCATCATGCAGTGTTATGGCTTAAACTGCTGGAGCATTGGCTGTTTCTGGTCAATAAATCCAGGCCCACTGATTTTTATATGACAACTATCAGATACGTAAAGATAATTATGTTTTCATGCAGTCTTCTCTTCTCCAGGCTAAACATACCCAGTATCTCCAACTGTACTTCCTGATTTTTTCCTTCTAGATCCTGAGCATCTGGATTGTTCTCCTCTGGATATTTTAGCTGAGTTCTAATAACAACCACAGCTGATAACTATGCAACATTATTAAAAAAAAAATCCACTCAGCCCTATATACCCCAAACAATAAACTAACATTTGCAGTGCAACAAACACAAATTGCTAATTGATAAGATTTAGAATACATTTTTAAATATTTGTTCATTTGTATACAAATGTCCTGATACATTGGTTTTTCATTGCTTTAGGTTCCTTTTTTAATTTATAATTTATATTTCTGGACTTAACTACTAAACCATCATTATTTTCAGGCTTCTGTCTCAGCATCAGTCTTGAATTGTACACTGACATACCAGGTGAAGGACAAATACTTCATTCAGTCATGTCTTATAGTTTCTCCAACAAAAAATTGTGAATATATTTTAATCAAATAAAGCTATAGAAATATTTCTGATAATTCTGCCTCCTCTCTCCATTCTCCAATGCAGACACACATACAAACAAACATACACATAAATTCTTAGTGATTGTTAATCTTGCATATGTGTATCTCAGCAATTTGAGAGTTATTTTGGATGAATATTTACTTTGAATATCTGGAGTTAAGGTTTTATACATAAATAAATCAGAAAAAATGATTACATTACTAGGGTTGTGCAAATCCTTTGAAATACATGCTTCTGAACAACCATAGATTCACATCTCTTCCCCAGTCTTTCAAGAAACTATGCTTTTACCCAGACTACTTCAGAAGCTGCTCCCATGAACATAGAAAGAATGTGGTGCACCACATTCAAAAGAGAGGCTTTTCATGTGCTTCCATGTGTTTACAAGTATTTATTTAGGAGGATTTGCACTGCTATTTAACTATTAATCTAAAAGCTAGTATTGGTTGTAAAATTTCATGAATTAATTTGATGAACTGACATGCTATCAAAATTAATAATAATTGGTTGAAGATCTGTAGTGGTGATTTAGATGATGATGGATGATAAGCTCTTAATGAAGAATACACACTAGAAGTTTGGCATGTTACCTGTATAATATATATAAGATTGTCTTCAAAATCATTATATTAGTTGCCTTGCTTTTCTTTCAGGGTCTTGTATTTCACACAAATAACTGATTATGGATGTATTTCTTTTCTTAAAATCAGTGGATGTTTTCTTACTGACACTGATGGAATGTGTATCACTTTTTCCTCTGCAGCCCAGACTTTCTCCTATGCTAGAGGAAGTTCTAGGCGTATATGCATGTGTGTTCATGTATGCATGCAAGTAATAAAACAGCCATACTTCCACTTGATGAAGTATGTGTATCACCAAAATTATTGAGTTATATAAATCAAAGGTACATATGTCTTCCTGTGTTTCTTTCTGCTTTATTCTATCTTATACTTTCTTTCTGTTTCTCAAAGGCCTTTCACATCTGATGATGGGTGAACAAGGTGAGTCTTTTCTTTCCTGTCTTCATCAGCAACCAATAAAAGTTTCAGTAGCAACCCTTTTGGAAAACAAAAAAGATGCTTTATGTTTTCTCCAGACTTGTGCATTTGTATCATTCATTTGCCAGACTTCCAGTCTCCATCGAAAATAATTGTCATAACTCAAAGTCCAATGCAGTGAGAATGAATGAATATATACATATAAAAACAACATTGGAGGAGAAATGTAAAAATTTCCTTCTCTCACATGGAAGCATTCTCTTCATGTTTTCAAATCTAGTACATTGACTTGAGAATACAGCTTCAGAATTGGTCAGTGATATACAAAATCATGATGACAGTTTTTATGGCATGGACCAAGGACGTAGACAAAATTTATAACTAACTGTCATTCTCCTGTTACTTTGCAGCGTTAAATATGTTCAGGATACAGTTAATATACTATATACTTTGGTATAATCCAGGGTGGGTCTGTGGAAACAGGAGTGCTTATTGAATTTGAGTTAGATGTTATAATGCATTGTTTGAAAGTCATAGAACAAGTACATTGGTTTACACTGGTCATAAAAAATGATAGAGTTATTGGAGTATTCCACATCTGATTATGAAAGATTTAGATAGAAATGTCTCTGGGAGTTGGGTGGATAATAATAATACAAAATAGAAAGACCTGCCAATAGAAGTAGAACAATAGTGGCAAAAGAAAGCAAAGATAGTGCAAATAGTGATGGGCATCTTGGGTGCACACCCAAAACATCTGGAGCATCATGTGAACATCATCGGCATTGGCAAAAATCACCATAATCAATTGCAAAAGACAGCTTTACTTGGAACAGCTTACATCCTTCAATGATATGTTTAACACCATCAAACAACAAATTCTCCCTATCCTAGGTTCTTGGGAAGGATTTGATAGGTGGGTAAAAATGCCAAATCCAGTCTAAACATCTGGCTTACTGTGTGCCAACCACAGTAATAATTGGGTATGTATCTTCATCCCATCAAGCAGCAGGTCAGGGACTAAGGAAAGAGGCATCCAAGCTGGGATCATAACATTAAGAGGCAATGTATAAATCAGAATGGAGTACAAGTGTTCTTCTTCAGCTACATTAGAACAAATAGAGACATGCCATATGTCATATGGCAGGTTATCCATGTTTCAACAGATGGCACAGTTTGGGGGCTGATAAACCCCTTTAAAATGTTATTGTTAGATGAAGCCAGCCAAGATTGAGTCTAGCCTTTTTAGAATTAGTGAATCTCAAAAGAAATAGGAAGAAATTAGCAGTGTTTATGTCACATTAGGGTGATCCAGATGTCTGATTCTTGCACCCCTTGTTATGACATGCTTTTGCAGAACACTCCTCTGTAAGTCAAATAAACATATTTAAGAAATGCATATTTTTATTTGCTGAAATCATTGCAAGAAATGAAAAGTGAATTCTGGAATATTGATGAATGGCACTGGCCAGTAACATATTGCATGCATGCTGTATTAGACCAGCACTTCTTAAACTTGGATTTGTTAAATAAGCATAGTCATGTAGTTTTCAAGCTAAGCTGGAGTGGGCAGATTCTCCTATCTTGCTAAGCAAAAATAACAGTCTACATTACACTACACTAAGCCAAAGTAGTGTAGTGTTCTAGTTGGTAAGTTGCAAGATGCAGTCCATTCAGTTTAAAGGCAATCATGGATTCTCAGACTGCCTTTAATTATGGCTGTGTTTCTTAATATTTCTTTTAACTAGTCATTAGTTTAGCTACCTCTTACATTTCTTTCACTTCTCTGTATTCATCTTGTTCTGTTGAGCATCTATATTTTTCATCAAAGCTAATTATTTTCATAAATTCATCAAAATTATATAGATTGTATTACATGCTAATGTCTCTGTTTAAATAACTGTGTCTTTAAATAGGTATTATATACAGTGGAAATATAATATAAATATCCAGTGTGTCTTTATGCATCCAGTACAATTATACAAGCTATTTATTCTACACCATTGTGGGTAGGTGGAAAATATATTTCCACAGAATACTGTTTTTTTTCTTTGTTTTAACCATTGTTTTCTTTGTTGTCAATTTGATGTGTTGTGCTGGATATTTCACGTGCCTGCTGGAATAAGAGCTTGGCCTTTCTCCATATAAAATTGGAGTTAAAGATTATATTTTAATCTGTACTGTGTGTGGTTTGTGATTCTACTCCTTTTGTTTTAATGTGTGTGCTTTTGAATATTGTTTCTTTTGTGCTGTGTTCATTGATTTACGTTTAAGTGGTGTGCAGTGTGATCTAATTTTTGTTTGTTTTTTTATTATGTCTTTCCTTCTGTTCTTTTCTCTTGCCTTCTCTCTGGTGGATACTTCTCCGTACCTGTGCTTATGTGGACATACAACTTCATACCATATAGGTAGAAGTAAAGGTATAGATGATTTTCCTTTGAAAATAATGTTTCTGGTTATTAATATATTTGTAAAATGTTGAAATGTTGCCTTCTAAATATATTTGTAGTCCAAACAAATGCTTTTATTTAAAAAACAAATCAATATCTCCCTTGCTAATTGTAAGAAATACAACCTATGACTTGACAATAAACTCTTTATATATGGCATTTAGCAATGGAAGGAAAAGGTAGGGAATTGTAGAACTTTTTGCGGTGTGGAAGAGATATCCACCAGCTTCAGCTAAATTGCCACTATTTGGAATGCCTTGATACATAATGCATACTCTGGAATTTCTCATTTTTATTACAGCAACAATAACGCAGCCGACAGTAGGAAATCATCTGGATGGTCAACTTACTTAGTAAATGTGTTAGGCAGACAGCCAGGGTTTGTCTTGTGTAATGAACAGATACAATTATGCTTAAATATGCTAGCTATAAGTTGCAAGAGCATCCTGGCTCAAGAGATACTCACTTTATTGTATAGCAATATTCAAATCTGAATTAGCATCCATTTCATGTCTACCAAAAAAGAGATGCAGAAGTTATCTTAAAATAAGAGAGAAGAAACATCAATACAGTAAGACTCAAATAAATGTTCATATTGGAAGTGCATGGAAGAACTTAAGTTGCATGAATCTAGTGGAAATGGAAATACTGATTCTGCACAATGCAAACATGTTCTATTGAATGCCCATCTCCTACAAGCATATCAGGTGAGGGATGAAGGTTTAATTTTCCTTTCAACAATTTATACACATTATGGTGCAAAATGGATAAACAGTTCAAACTATTCATTAAATCTTCAAATTAATTTAAATCCAATAGCTATTATGGACTTAACTGACCATAATAGCTATTCTCTATGGAGCAGGAAATAAGCATTGTTTCTGCTTGAAATTGATAAAATGTAGGTGTTCCACATGAATCTCTGAATACTTTCCCAGTCATTCTGTTCACTTTGTTGAATGCCAATGCTTCAAGCATGTTCATAAAAAAAGGAAATGGCATGTGCCTAATGTTCAAGACAAAAATCTGTTTCTGCAAAGGTAAGTGTGGAGAAAAGATATATAATTCCTACCAAGTGTAACAGCCAAGTTTATTGGCTCTAGGTCACCTAGACTCTTTTGCAACTCTTTAAATAATTTTTAATTGTATTTCATAAATTCTACTGATATGCTGCCAATAATCAATGATTTAGGCAATCAGATTTTTGTCTCAAGTTGGCAGTTATATAAGATAGAAGAAATCAACAAATGTGGATTATTAGAAAATGTATAGAGTTTACTGCGGACCATGGGATCATGTGGAGTTGGATGTGACTTAGTGACTGAACAACAAGAAGAAGAGTTTACAGAAAAATGTTACTCTTTAGTCCCTTCCCTTCTTCTTCCGCCTTTGAAGTATCAGTCTTATTTATATTGGTAGCAGATATGTGACATGAACCTGCATTTAAAATTCTGTGTTTGCATTTATGGCCAGTGGTGGATTCCTTGTAATGAGCAGAGGTTCCCATCATTGCTTGGGAAAAATAGTTACTCTCTAAGAAGGTACAGTACATATGTATTTAACATTGCACATGACTGGCATTCAGAGGAGTTCAGACTGCTCTTGAAGACTTTTTGCCAAAATATATTTACTTAGTCCATCACTACAGGCTGCCTTTTCAGTTCAACAATCAAAAGTCTGATGCAGAACATGAGAAATGATTTTAGTATGTTGGAAGACAAGGGATTCTTGGCTATAGTTACAGTAGTTAACAATGGCAGAAGCTAAAAATAAAGAGAAAGTATCAGTCTTTGTGAAGTTTCAGACTAGATAAGACCAGTGAAAATGAATAAAAACCAAATCAAAAATGATAGTATTTATTTATTTAAATGATTTACATGACTCTGGGCAGCTTACAATAAAATAAATAAAACATATATAATACAAAGGATAAAAACAAAACACACAGCACTGGGAATCATAAAAAACCCCCATTAACCAGAAGACAGACTGTGAAGTAGCAGGGTTTTTTGGGGGGCTGGGAAAGGAATAAATAGAATTAAATAAGCATTATGTAAACTCTTATCCTATGCCTTCCTCTATACAGTACATGATGACAAAAAATAGAGTAATGGAGTAATAGCATAAAGGAGTTTTAATTTGCTGTTGTGGTTGGGTGAAAGTGTAGTCATGTTTTGCCATTTAATTTGTAATTTGGACAGCCTTTAGTTAAAGAAACAATAACTGATCTTTCTGTCATGTTGCAGTAAAATGTCCTCATTTTTTGCTAGTAGGATATGTTGTACATGTAGATGTTTAAGATTACAATCTTGACAATTCTACTTATAAAGATCTGCTCTTACATGATGAGATAAAAATTTTCTTGAGGCAGATATGACTTCTGAAAATCAGCAATACAGAACTAGATAAAAATAATCTGACAAGATTCAAACTAAGTTTCTGTTTATTCAGTTCTCAACTAGATGGCACGACGTAGCCAACCTTCACTGATCTAGAAAGCTATGCAGGAAGAGTGTCCATTTGGAAATTCCTGATGCTATCGTGGAAAGGCAAACCACTCCCAGATCATGAAAAAATATAATGTAATGAAGCAAACTACTGAATCTAAATGATTCATGGTGGTTTACAATGCAAGTAATCCATACAATCTAAAATTTACTATTATAAAACTATAGAACAATAATTACAACATCCAGTCTTTGGCACTAGCCCAAATTAATCCAGAATTTCAAAGGGTACAAAAGACTTCTACTTTAGCAGGCTTTTATAATTATGGGTTCAAATTGAGCCTTTGGAGATGTCAAGCAGGTAAATTCAGGAAAAAAAGAACCACTTGGATTTCTAGAAACAACTTTATTACTGGTAGGATAATGTAAAAGAAACCTGAACTACCAAAGCAGTTCTCTAGATCAACTTGTATCTAGCATAATTAAACCACAGTTATTATATTTTTCCCCTCCCTTGAACTCAGGAATCTTTTCCTCAATATTCCCAGGATCTTTCATCAAAAATGGAAGAAGCTGCTCTAAGGAGTGAGGGCCACTGAGGAATAGCTGTGCCTTGGGCCCCCCACCTATCTCCCACAGAGAGAACATCAAGCATTCCCAACTGAGATCGGGAATATAACTGGCTATATATAACTGGCTATATTTGAAGGAGACTGTCCTCTCCTCAAAAGCAACATTATTTTTATTCACTATCCTATGGTAAGACTGAAAGAATATAGGCTTCCTAATGTGTTTATGAACTGGGGACTTCCCATTATGCCATGCCAGCTCTCCACTGGGAAAGTAACTGAAAGAATTTGGGCCTAACGCTCCAAAGTCTGTAAATAAAATGACTGTGGTATGAGGAACAGATGTGGATATTAAACCATATAGACGTTCTTGTATTCAGAAGGCAGTGGAGAAGCAAGAATCTGTCTGAGAATGGAGACTACAGACCCACAAGGAACAAGCAAGATCTGATACAAAAAATCTATGGATCTCTTTGGCTGGTGGAAAAAATTACAGCATTTGGAAAAGTCAGACCAGATGTCAGTGAGGACAGCTTAAATTCAGCTCCTCTCAAAGTCTGAGAAACTTTTTCCTTCTTATTCAGTCTCCTATCTTGGAATTTAGGTTTATTTTCTCTTAATTCCTTCTGTTAACTTAGCAAGAATTGCTACATTTGCTTGTATGTTAACCTCCTTTGTTGCAAACTAAATGATGGGTGCTAGGAAATTTGTACCTACCACCACAACACAAAGTAGTTCAGATACAGTCCCTACAATGAGGTCTTTTGTAATTTCTCTTTCTTTTACCTGGCCTTTACCAAAGGTGTCATTTCTGTCTTCCTAAAAACACATGGGAGAACTTGTTCCTTGTCCTGGGAGAACCTCTAACAAAATAAAAGTGCATGTATCCATCAGACCAATCGTACTGTATCAATTCACCTTTGCTGGAATTTTTCATTTTGGCTGTGTTTTGGAGCCAATAAACTTTTCTAACTTAGTTTTGTCTTTATGTTTTTCAGTCTTTTTCTTATGGTTTGCCTTTTCTCATAAGTTTTCTTATAAGTGTTCTTATAGTTTTCTCTTTCATCTCCTTTTTCCTATGGGTTTCCCTTTTATTTAGGGAACTAAATATAACTAACTCTACTACACATCTGCCTGTATCTGGATGGTGCTCTTCTAACCAGAAAATTGTGGCTCTTGTAAAATTTGCAAGTATTTGTTATAACGCCATTTTGTTCCCCTATTCCCTCTGGACACCATTTTCCATAGTATAATATTCTCTCCTTTATTACTATGTTTATGCTCTATTCTTGCTTTCATGACTAAAGCAAGACTAGAACATTAGCATAATAATAAAGGAATAAGTGTAATGTGTTGACATGACTTTTAAGTGCCACTACTATCTCTTTAAGATCTCCTGAATTAATCTCCCTTTCTAATGTCTGTGAAGACTCTCACTCATCCAGGGTAATTGCATCGCAACAAAAGTTTAAAAAAACAGGCATCTGGATTGGATTTTTCAAGTAGAAGACGTTTAACCTTTTATCCAAAAGGCTTTCTCAATTCATATTGAAAAAGCATATTGAATGCCAAGATATTCAAAAGAGAGAAAGTAAGTAAGAGAGATAAGTAAGTAAGAGAGACCACATGTATATGAAGTATTATGCAGAAAAATAGTTTGTTATGTTTGACAGCCTTGCTGATAAATAGATTCAAATCCACCAACACTTAGAAATACTTAATAATCACAGTATGCAATGTATCTTAATTACCAATTTAAAAACTACATTCAAACTCCATGGGATATTTAGAGTGCCAACTTCCAAAAGACACATTCCCTTCATGCAGTCTTATAGACTGCATCTGGCTGACGAAGTGGATCACAGTCTTCAAAGTTTATGCCAGAATAAACCTGTTTGGTCTCTCATTATTATTTCATGTCCTGATGACAGCCAAGCTGAGTTAACAGCTGCTCACCGTATTAACAATTTTTTTTCTTACAACTCTGAAATAAGTGTTTAATCCACTCCTTTTGCTTGGAATATGTGGCTGATGACTCAGTTTAATATCCATATGAGAAGAGTTCTGGCAGGGAAACTGGGCCTAAAGCACAACTGATTTAATCTGTATTTGTTAGAAAAAATTCACAAGATTCAGGTCTTGCCATAGTTATCCACATCTATCTTTCCCAACTGTTGATTCTCAACTGGCCCAACATGATGATGTGCTCCTAAACGAGTGTGGTTTAACCCAGTTAACTCAAATCTAATGCCTTCTAGATGTCTCTGACTATAACTCCCATCACCCCCCACTGAATGGTCCAATGAATTGTGAGGAACACAGATTAAAAAAGATGACTCTATATCTAAGCTGCTATAAGCTTTCACTATTTATCTAACAAAACAAAGCATCCTCTCCTCACTATGTACATTGGGAAATAATATCTTCCCATTAGATTTTCAGACTAAATAGGATACTGGGTGCACGTTAATCCAGCTCCCAAAAGCAACAACTTTTTGCTGTGCTGGAATGCAAAATGAGGCATTTCTGGTATGTACATAAAGTTCAGGAAATTATAGGAATTATCTGCCCCATTTGGGAGGATCAAGCTATTTGGATTATCCAGAGTACATTCCTGTAAGGAATATACAGAAAGCAATGAAAATTAGATCAAACAACTAGATAATACAAAGAATGGAAGTAATGAAATAACATCCTATTTTTGTCAGCTATGTGACAACCATAGTCAAAATAGTTTGGTCAAAGGTTAGACTAGACAGAAATGGGGACATTCAGAAATGGGGACATTCAGCTTCCCAATCAATCAATCAATCAATCAATGTGGTTCAGTAGGTGACCCTAGACCAGCAGATCAATTTCAGCCCAATCTTTCTCTTTTTGGATTGCATTAAAATGCATGAAGTCTCTGTATGCCAAATTCAGTACTTTAGAACCAAGACGGGGAACACAATTGCTAGACTACAACTCTGATCATTCCTGACTGAGCTGATATCCAGCAAAATCTGCTTTACTCTGAATGTGTGGCACTTATAAAGACACTCCTAGATGTGGTCAAAAAGCCATTCATCAGAGCTTGGCATTCCTAATCAATTTATGAGAAACAGTCTTGTTCAAGATAACAAGGTCCAAGGTTTCCAGAGGGGTTCAGCTAAAAACCCAATCAATGTCAGTCAGAAGTGACAAACATTCTTATCCAACACATTTGAAGGCTCCATGGATATGGAGGAAAAGGGAGAAAGGAGAGGGAAAAGGATGATACGTGCATGACAATGTCATTATGCGTATGCTATAAATTAGGTAGCATTGGCTGATATCTTTGGGTCAGATATCACAAGATAATTCCACATATTTCCTAACTAAGTGACACACATGTGACCACAGAAATAGAAAATGGCATGTAGCTGCTTTAAAAACTTCTAAAAAGATTTATCATTTGACCTACAGACTTGGTTTCCATCAAAAGGCAAGGGCAAACAACAGTTCCTGTACGTTATAATTAGTGAATAGCATTGATCCTGTAGTATCACCAAATCTATTGGAGAGCAGATTACAGAGAGCTCATGAAGATTCCATGCTGTGTTGTGTTAATTATATTTTTACACCACGTCTTCATGGAGAAGCCCAGAACCATAACAATGAAATAAATATTCCAACCAAAAAATGAATAATTCAACACTTGAAATTTGCTAAAACAAAGCATCAACAGCACAAAGATTTAAAAGAAGTTAATGTTGAAAAGGTCACTGTCTGGTTCCAGAGCAGCATGTATCCTTTCAGTGCCTGACTGAACAGGCATGATTTTAGCTGTCATTTGAAACAAGATATGGAAGCCATCTGTATTTTCCTTGGCAGAGTGAGTTCCATAACTGGGGAGCTAACACTTAGAAAGCTGTATTCCCAGGTGGGACCATGAGCAGAGTTTCCTCAGCTGATCTGAGATGGTGCTGAGGAAGGTGGTCATTTAAGCTTTCAGGTCCTAGATTTTAAGGTTTTATAAACTAATCTCAACTCAATACTTTAAGTTGGGCTTGATAGCTTATAGGCAGCCAATGAAGCATCTTAAGGATTGATGTTATATGATTATGTTGGCGGCTACTTTCCTGTCTTGGCTTGAGCTTGGTGCAACTGTCGATGATGAATCCTGACCTGAGATCTCCCAAATCCTACTAGAAGCTCTGGTTCTGGCAAAGCTTAGATGAATACACTTTTCCCAAGAACTTTGGGTGAATATACATTCAGGTATACTCATCTTACTTCTCTTCCCTTTGTTTGATCACAAAGGAGATGAATATTGCAACAGATACAGACCACATTCTTTTCTTCGCCTCTCCCTATGCCCCAAAAAACCAATTCTGTCCCTCTTATGGCTGCTATCTTAAACATGAATCTCAAAAGGGATATGACTAATTAAATTCAGTGGCTGTGTTCTAACATAATGCTCAGCTAGAATTTTTAAACATGATATGTACAATCTTCCTACGCTTTGAAAAGAGACCTGGCTGGCGTGAGGGAGACGAGAAGTCACAGTGATTTGGTAAACATCTAACCTAAATCAAATGGCAGGGTTCCCTGTCAGGTTTAGCCAAAAAGAATTCAACCCTGTTAGGCCTTTAAATTATGTACAAATGAAGCCACTGAAGACTTAGTTCTTAAAGATATATACTGTATAGGATTGTCTGCTAATGAGCAAAGCATAAGATGTTCTCAATGGCAATAAGTACTTGCAGAAGCATACTCTTAAGTAGCTTCTTGCAATGCTAAGTACAATAGTGAAATATTTCTAGATGCTAAAAAAAATGCAGGCAAAAAGCAGAAAGTCTTTGAAGATAGAAGGAGGAGTTCTACCAAGGTTTTATCACAGCATTGGTTGTATTTGGTGAAAAAATTACAGTAAACTCAACCTCCTACATCAAAAATATGTGAAATACAACTTTCATTCAATGCCTTATTTTAAATTACAACTATAAATATTGGAGAGGTTCCAAGGCTTTACTGGTACTCCCCCTCTCTGAGTGGTGCTTTTGCAGGCCTGCAGAAGGGAGGAGGTGTCATGTTTCTGAGCCAACAAAACAAATCAATGCAACGACTTTAAGGGAATCTTGATTGTGTATCAGATCAGCAGGTTCCAGGCCCCTGAATCAAATTAGCAAAAACAAAGTTGAGTCTAGATGTCTTCTCCATTGCTAAACATGTGCATGCAGACAAGCACACCACCCCAAGAACCTGTAAAATCACAAACTACTAATCATTCCATCCCTTACTGATATCCCTGTCTTACACAGGTAAATACACATCTGCATATCCACTAAAAACTTCACTCTTGGTTCCTCCCAAATCCATGCAATTGTTAAAGTATCCCTGCATTCTTAAGGATACTTAGTTAAGAAAAATTGTGCAAATTTAACTCAGTGGGTTTGCTCCCCCCTCCCCCTGCCAAACAACATACTGTCCAGAATGAATGTTATTCACAGTAGAAGCCACATCTATTTTCAGAAGCCATAGAGAAAGATGATGCAACTGATGCTGAATCCACATCTGAAGTTTGCATTTTCCAAAGGAACTTCCTAGATGTGGCATGTAGGAATGACAGCTTAGTCATCAGCAAGTAGGTGACCCTGATCTCTTGTTGGCATAGAGAGAACACCAGGCACCCAGTATGCATTAGATCTTCACAATCTAGGGGGTGCCTACTTTCCATCCCTCACATGATTCTGTGAGGGCTCAGTAGGATGATTATTTATAAGCCTAAAAGCACAAAGCCTGGGTCTACATGTGCAAAACCATAGCTTATCTAAATGTTTTGTCAAATAGGCTGAGATTACACACACCATACTATGCTAAACTATCATTTAGAAAGAAGCCTTAAAGGCAAGCTAATAAAAGACTACAACACTCTCCTGGCCAATTGTCTGAGCCCTTCTGGAGTAAAAGCCAAGTTGTCAGAGTTGTTGCAGGTTTAAAAATGTGATTTATCTTGGTCAGATGCTGCTGGTTTCCACCAGATTTACCAGAGGAAGGGGAAAAATACAGAGCCAAATTTCAACTGCCTGCACATGAAACATTTCTAAGAGGTTTACAGCTGGGGTTCAGCGCAAAGCCATTTGTCATATTCAAGGAGACTTGTCACATTTGTGAATTATCCAAACAGTCACAAGCCCATTACAAATCACTATTCCTTGGGCAAACTTCTGAATAGGGCAACACAATTTCCTGACCTGTTTTCTCATCTTTATATAGTATTAATATTTGTGCCTGCTTGTTGAAGCTACTTGCTCAGATCCATGTAAAACTAGCAACACATTGTAAAAACAGTATCATCATTCAGTTTTCTTGCTGCATGGTCTATGTTCATAGCTAAGCACACATTACTTGCCTTCTGAATGCAACTCACAGTTGGCATACAGTCCCTTTTTTTCCTAAAAGGATTTAGTCCTAGACTTCCAAGCATATATCAGTGAATTCTGGAAATTTTCTATTCTAAAAACCATAAGGCAGAGTCTCCATTAGACTCAACATACCTATTTGATTAAAACAATATTCCAAACCTTCTTCCCTCTGCCTGTCTGTCCATCCATCCATCCTTAATAGCGGCTGTAAGTCATGTTTGATTAAGTTTGTCCCCAATTCAGCACCAGTAACACTCTAGAAGTTTCTTCTCCTCTCAGCTCCTCCATATTTGTGACAAGATCCACAAGAGGAGAGAAGTTGTATAGGCACAATCTCATCCAGGGTCTCAATTTCACCTTTATTCCAAGCAGCAACTTTGGATGGACAGGAACAACCCCCAACTTCCTCTGAAACCTCTCCAGTTCCATTAACTCTCCTCAAGAAAATCTGAAAAAAATGGACAAAAACATTGCCCTCTTCAGCAATGCTTATCTCCATAATGAAAATGGGGAGGGCAGAGTGGAATCCAGAAACTCCAAAAAGTTATTCCTCTCCTCATTAGAGCTGTTTGATGGAAGGCAACTTTTCTAATTTCTAAGCAGCTTGACCAAAGATTGAGGCAGCTGTTTCTCTTTCTGTGTGTGTAAAAAGTCAAGATGGCAGTTGCAATTGTGCATCAAAACGCTGCTCCGTTTTTTCCTATGGCATGGCTGCCATCTGGATTTTTTTGACCCCCTCCCAAGATGGACTGGGAAAAGCAATTGTAAAGCAGCCAAATCTGCTTTCCCACCTAAGGGCCCATAGTCATGGAGGGATGAGGGAGGGAAGGAAGGAGCTTCTGGCAAGATGGCCTCAGTGGGCTGGCTTCTATGGCACCACCGCTATTGTTCATTTAGAAAGATACCTTCTGCATCTAATCTAGAGCCCCATGCAGAAAGGTAAGCTTCTACTGACTGCGCAGCTTGCATATTCAGAGAAGGCAGTAAGAGAGGAGAAGGGAAACGGGGTCTCTGAAGGTAAGTGGGAGGTCTTAAATACCCATCAGTGCCAATCCCTAATGCCTTGCAAATATCTTTTAGAGGCACTGCACTTTCACAACCAGTTGAAAATGAATTACATCACTTTTCCCACATAGGATTTGATACATCACTCTGCTTCTCTTAGTTTCAGGGAGGGAGGGAGGGAGGGAGGGAGGGAG
>JANHZU010005070.1:33014-45126 GCA_032468055.1 Acrochordus granulatus | reverse complement strand
GCCTGAGCTTCCGGGGGGTGGGGGGTGGGGGGACGCATCCACACTGCCCTGCAGGCCCTGCCCTCCCCCTCCCTGCAGCTCCCAGCCAGCCAGCACACGGCACACACAGCAAGCAGCAGCAGGAAGAAAAGAACGGACAGGAGACTGACATGGGTTGCTATGAGATGAGAACATGCTCACTTACACAGCTCGCCCACCCTCCTGAGGCCTGAGGCGGTGCTAGACAGAGCAGCCGAGACATGCAGATGGGAGAGCAGGAAGAGAGGCAATGAGAAAGATGTTAGCATCAGTCCAAGGCACCGGAAACAAGACTGAGAAGAAGGAACAGGCTTGGTCACAAGCTCCTTTGGGCTCCCTGAAGCTAAACCATGTCCTAGCCAGGGACAAGCTCAGCAAGGGGATGGCTGGAGGCACTAGGTGCATCACCACTGCACCACTGGGGCTGCCTCCAGGCCCAGCAGGGCTGGAGGACCACCCTCCCCTTCTGCTGGCCAGGCCAGAATGCTACTGCACCAAGAGAGCTCCTCACCTCCTGCCAGCACTGTCCACCTGCTGGAAGGATGGTCCAAGCCGCTCTGGCCAGGGAGACAAGCAGAGGCCTGGTCTAACAGCTCCGCCCTCTGAGGCCACAGATGGTCAAAGGGTCCAGGCCATGGGCACCCAGGGGTTCTGGAGGCAGCTCAGTCATGGTTAGTTCAATAGCCCGAATCCCATTCCAGGAAGTGGATGTTCACAACCACACAGGTTCAACAGCCAAAGCCTGAGACAAGCAACTGTAGAGGAAAGGAGGGGGCTGGAGGGGAGGGGCTGGGCCAGGGAGCAGAGAGAGAGAGAGGACGGATAATGGGCTTTGTGGGGATCAGGCCCAAAGGAGAGCAGTATACCCTGCTTCACTATGCCTCCTATTGAGCTCCCCAGAATGTGCAAACTGGGCAAGATGGCTGCTCCCACTTTGACAGGTTGGTGGTTGGAGCTAGAGAACCTGTGAAGGGCATCCGTGCCCATGAAAGAGAAGCAGCCTCTCTGCAGAAAATGGGGATGTCTCCGAACAGACCCCCTTGGATTCATGCAGAGCTGTCCACTGCTGAGTGTGTTCTCCACAACTGCCACTCATCTGCCCTAGAGTTGCACGTCTCCTCCCTCCAGTATCATATCAGTGGACCTTCTGCAGAGGGAGACAAACCAACAGGTCTAACATTCCTCCTCCAACCGCCCACTCAGAAAAATGGGAAGTCTGCGGTAAAAAGGACAACAGACCTTTAGAGCTAAATTCACTGATGGGGAATGAGGCTCACTGACCACGGCAGCATCTACTTCTGAAGAAACAAGCAGAGCTAGGGTGTAGCCCACAGAATGTCCTCCTGTGACAGAGGCTGGGTGCAAGAAGACCCCCATTTGGCTAGGAAGAGCCCACTGTATTTTTTTGAGGCCACCATGTAGGGTTTTGGAAGGTACTTTTCCTCGACTTGATAATTCTCTAGACATGGTGAGCTACAACGTTTACAAGTCTAGTTAAAAGAGCTCTTATATATTTTTGGAATCTACCAAACAGTCTATAATTTGAGAGTGATCTGCAAGAGTGATCTAAGCCATACAGAAATGCTTTCAATAAATCAATATGCAAGCATGTCTGGAGAACAGCAGACTGATGAGAAATGAAAACAAGAAAACTCCCAGCAGAACTGGGGGAGAAGATGCTCAGAGGTCTTCACTACAGCCCAAGAGCACTTTGTCAAGTTATCTGCAGGGCTTTCTTCTTCCTGGCCATTCCTGGGATGCTCTTCCAAGCCCTTCTTGAGAGAAACCCCCCTCTCTTTTCCAAAGCCCCTGGCCAGCCCATTGGACCACTTCACATCAAAGGATCTCCTGCCACGCAACCACCTGCACACTTGGCTGATTCTTGACAGGTCTCCTAAGCAGACGACTAGGTCTAGAAGTTCATGTCCTCTAAACTAATCCATGGACATTCCCAGGATGGAGCCCACAAGAAACCTCTCCACTCAGTATGCTTTTCAGCAAATCCCTCTGAGCACAGTCTGGACACTGGCCTCTGTCATGGCCAGCTGTGAAAGCCAAGAGGCCCAAGGACCACCAAAACATCTGCCTGCTTTAGCTCTGAATCTGCCACAGCTGCAGATTTCCACTTTGTCCAGGAGGAAGGAAAACTCCCAGCACCTGGACCCATCATGCCTTTAGTGCCACACACATTCTCCCATGTCAGGAAAGTTTTCAATCTCCTGGCACCAGCACTGCTTGCCTACTATGGCATTCATCTTTGGATTCAGAGGATATCACCTCTTGTTGGCTGCTCTTGGCTACCTTCCTCCTGACCCAGAACCCAGGGAAAAGGATCAAGGGAATTCTGCCCAACTGAAGAGAGGTAGAAAAAATAAAAGCCATGACCCTGAGCCTTCATCTCTCAAGTGCCTCCTTAAAACAAGAGCAGATTCCCATCCACAACCCCATCCAAGCCCAAAATCCAGAAGATGCTCCTCTACAGCAGTTGGCCTTATTCTGTAGTACGGCTAGAGAACTTGGGGGAATAAAAAACCCCACTTCTTCCTAGGCAATCCACATATAAGTGGTTTCATATTGTGCTGGGGACAACGGCAATCAAGATTCCCAGTGATACAGGTCACAAATGCCATGCTAGCAATCGCCTGGTATAGAGAAAACTTTATTCTACAAGGATTCTGATCACAGTTGTGCCTCAAAAGTTACTTCTTCATCATGTAATATTATACAGATAGTCCTTGATTAACAGTGCCACTTGGGACTGCAAGTGCTGTTAAGTGATGCAGTCGTAAAGTGTGATGCCATGTGACCTTACTGCTTAACAATGGTAATTCTAGCAGTCCTGGTTGCCATTGTTAAGCAAATCAGCCTGGGTTGTTAAGCAAGGACATGGCGTGGTTGCCATTTGCAACCTCCTCTGACTTCCTTGTTGATTTTGATTGTTTACAAGTTTGAACGGTTGCTGAACGAGTGGTCATTAAGCGAGGGCCATCTGTGTGCAGATCCTTTCATGAGACGATTTCAAAAATCCACTGACAGATCTCTGAACCTTGTGCTGGAATTATTCCAAAGAGATTTTTTTGGAAAGCAAATTGCTTTACATTCCTGTAAACTCAAGTGGCCTTTTCCTGGAACACCCCATCCCCGCATTGTTTTTCCTTACTTGTTGCTTTTCAGTTCAGTGCTGGACTGGCACAGAAGAGAAAATGCTTTTGACTTCTCCTTCCAAACTTGAAACCATCTCTCAGGGGCACAGTACATATGAAAGCCATCTCTCTTGCCTGCTCTACTGCTCTCTGTGATCATGCAGGAGCCAAAGGTAGGACCCATGGTGAATCTCCTCAAGGGGGCAAGCAAGCCAGGATTAGTAAGGGGTTAGCAAACAGATGGAGTGAATCTGCCAGGGACCGATAGATTATAAATGCATGCCATGACTTGTTACCCATAATGGCTCTGTTACCCTGTGTATCCTTGTAGGCAGTGCATACTCTCTGTAAAAACCAATTTTCCTTCAGAATATGAATTATCCCATTCAGGGGGCCATAAATGTCGGGATGTCTTGTAAATAATGACAACTTGCACCCTCCAGAGGGGTCCCTGCCTCATTCTTCAGTACTACAAGCCACTTTCTCCAGGAGTTGTGGCGTTCCACTCTTCTTGAGGCCCGCTTGCCAGGAATATGGAGGACCTCAGCGGATTAGGAGAATCCCAAACCATACAGGATACCAGGCTGCAGAAGATTGTATGGCCAATGGAATGCTGTGGACAAGGACAACCCCAGAAAGGACTTCTGGCCAGAAAAGGGTTCCTATTTGGACACACAGATGGAATATGCATCTTTTTAATGGGCCTGGAAATACCGTTTCCCCCCCAAATCACCAGAAATAAGAGGGCCCAATTAAAATGCCAATTATAATTAGATCTTCATTTGGAGATTAGAAGCTGCCTTATCCCAAGGAGGACCACCAGGCCTCGATGAGAATCCATCTAGCCATCTGCCAGAGATATTCTAGTGGATGCTGCATGGGCAGAGAGTTGGGTTTGGTGACTTTTAAGTTCCCTTCTTATGAACCTGGGTCCTTTTTTGCTGAACTCGTGCCTCTATTTAAGCCTCCTAGAGAATTTTTGATTGTGTGTGTGTTATCCTTAGTGGATGTAGACTGACTTGCAGGGAAATTATTTGCCTGGAGTGGAATTCAGGTCTATGGGTCCTTCAACACATTTCTCACAGTGATAACGAAGGAGACTCACTACTAAATGACTTAATGCACAGGTTGAACGTTCTGTCTAGACCAGGCATGTCCAACCTTGGCAACTTTAAGATGTGTAGACTTCAATTCCCAGAATTGAATCTGTATACATACTTATCAGTAGATCGTGGCTCTAATTCTACACTTTATTCCTTTTCTTCTGGCTGCATATTTTGCATGCACACTTTACTGTTGAATACATAATTTCATTTATTTGCTTATGTCATTATTTTATTTACTGCTGTCTTTCAAGTACACTAAGAGCTGCTGCACCGGAATTAAATTCCTTGCATGTCTAACCATGCTTGGCCAATATCTGAATCTGAATTTCACTTTTAAGTCTACCCATCTTCAAGTTGCCAAGGTTGGACATACCTGGTCTAGACCGATAAAATTCCAACACAGCCAAATTTCAGAGAGAAGTTAATGCTGCTCTAGCTCCATCTGACTACTAGGGCCAAAAAATGGTTCCCTGATCCCTGAAGACCCTCTTTTAGTTCTTGGAGGGCTAGTGATCTGGGCTACCACCATGCAGACTTCCACTACATGGCATTCAACAGATAGGAAAGAAACTCCTTTAGGAGTTGCATTTCCCCCCAATTTTCCTCCCAAACCTGCCAGCCTCAGGATATCTAAGACCATGGCAACAAAGCCTACAAGGAAATGGGCAGGTGTTAATTGCCGTAACTGGAAACTCATACCAGAATATTACAATTTTGACTGAGAATTATTTAGCGAGTATATATAGAAAGAGGAAGGTTTACCCTAGAAGCTAAAGGCTTAAAAGGCTTATTTCTCTTCAATCTCTTTGTCAGATCTGCAAGAATACAAAGCAATTGTGGGTTTTCCAAACACAGACTACATCAATAACATCCTTCTTGCCAATTGTCCCCCCTCCACCCCTCCAACTAAAGAGGGGCTTCAGATCACACATCTGGAGGAGGTGGGGAAAAGAGGGCCGACTTGGTGACACCATAGGCTGGGCTGCGTCACCCGATTAGAGCAGGGCTGCCTCTAAGTGCATCTCTCAGGACACAGAACCCACCATGCAGTGCAGCATGGGTCTCAAATGGGAGCGTGTTCCCCAAAAGTGGGGCAGCTCTTCAGGGCCAATAAAAAGCAGAGGGTTCCCTGGGAGGTCACCATTCTCCTTGTAGAACTTCCCAAGGTTGAATCAAGGTGGCAAACCCTTTTGATCCTGGGAGACAAGGCCAGATATTGTGGTTTCTCTTCCAACGTCAGAAACCTGCTCTGACCCCAGGAGAAGGATCCAAGATGGAGTCTTCCCTCTAGCTCTCATCTCCACCAGGATTCTGAGCTCAGCTCTGTCTAAGCTTGGGAGACCCTTCCAAGGGATGGCCAGGGCTGGACCCAGCTGGGGGCTTGGGATCCTAATCCTTCTCCCCAGGGGCCAGAGGGGGCTGGCTTCAATGGCTTCTCAGAGAAGGAAATCTTGGCATATATTTGTGTTTCCTAACTGTAAGAGAGGTAACAAGCTGGTCACTAAGCATCTGTCCTGGAATCTCTGCTGATCTTCTTGTTGGTATATTTGGCCAAAGGAGGGGAAGGGAGGAGGCATCTGTTTACTGGGGTGATCCAAGTTATTCAGAACAGGAAATCTCCCCTGAGATTTTGAATGAAGCAAAATAGGAATCTCAGGATTGCCAAATAACATTTAATATCAGTTTTAAATGATGTAGACTAAAAGAAATAAAGTACAGTACTACTTGGGCATGTGACCTATTGGATTCTATGGTTACTCATAGAAGAGATCTGCAACTGCACGTTTTGACTGTATAGACCAGGAGTGTCCAACTTTGGCAACTTTAAGATGTATGAACTTCAACTCCCAGAATTCTTCAGTCAGCTATGTGTCTGAAGTCCACACATCTTAAAGTTGTCAAGGATGGACACCCGTGTTATAGACTCATTGAATTCTGGTCAGTCCTCCTCAAGTGAGAAGTTGGATGGCAGAGATGAGCAACTGTATTTGTGGGAGGAGGATGCATGATTTAAAATTATATGTATCTATAGCATCATACAGACATTTCTGGGGACCACCGGGCACGGCACTGGGCACAAATGTTTAAGAATTTGAGGATAGCTTTGCGGGAAGAGATGTGTGTTTACTCTAAGTATGCATAACACATGGAGGTGTGTTTCTACACAGATTTCTCCCTCATCTAGGGACTCCTGACCCTCTTCCACATCTAACTACAGTTGTACAGGTGCTGAAGGACAAAACCAATGCCCGAGTAGCTGAGTAAGATCTTCAAAGCACCAGGGACTCAAGAAGGCCTTCTTAATGGCTTGCTTTGACCTTTGGCTTACGAGATATCTTAATCAGTGTCAATGAAGATTCTCAGTCATCCAGGTAGAACTGTCTGGAGAGTGAGTCATGGCAACCAGACTCTTTTCTTTTCGGTTCAAGATGTTTTGCTGCTTATCTGAGCAGACTGAAGCTTCAGACTGAAGAAGCTGCTTGGATAAGCAGCGAAATGCCTCAAACCAAATAGAAAGGAAGTCTGGTTGCCATGATTCAACCTCCAGACTATCTTAATCAGTGCTGACTCCACTTTACTAACTGTGTATTTTTATTCTAAGCAGAAAATCTAACCCATGTTATCAAAATACGATGACCGACACTGGACCTCAACACTGGTCAGCATTTATTATTTAACTGTATAGGGCTGTTTGTACCTTCCTTAAAGGCGGGCAGACCCTTCTGTTCTGTCCCCAACACTGTTTGAATAAACTGGATCTCCACTCATTAGTTGGGTTGTGGGGACTTACTTCTTAGTTTACTTCTAAAGTTTATTTACTTCTAATCATTTCTTAAGGTGTCTGTATGCATGTGTGCATGAGGGAAAATGACAAGACCTCTGCTTACTGTTTGACTGTATGGTTCCTGGGACACAATCAGCCAAAAAGTGAAACCCAGTATGGAATCAAATTGCTGATGGGATGAGAAGTAAGAAGAAATGTGCAGGTGGGAAGAGGTGGGCGCCGAGCATTCTTCCCAAGCCTCCCCCCAACCTGGATGGGGACAAGCTCTGATGCTTCCTTTGGGCATCTGTTCCCTTGTGGAAGAAGGGGGGTGGTGGGGTTCCTGAACCAGACCTGCCTGGGCGAGAAAGACTGAACCTGGGAAAGGGACTCGCCTGAGTTGCTAGCAGAAGGCCCCTTCCGACCAGGGCAGGAGGCCGCTTGTGGCCCCCTCCTTGCCTGGCTGCGTGGGGTCTTACCGTGCTGCCGCCACGGGAGGCTTCTTTCCAGGGTCAAACACGCCACCGGCAGGCTCCTCCCCCAGGGAGCGTGTGTCCTTGTTCAGCTGCTGCAGCCGGGAACTCAGCTCGCCGATCACAGTTGGTTTGTCATCTTCGGCCCCATGGATGGGCCTGCTGTCCAGGGGGTCCCCCCACAGCTTGGACCTTCGCTGAAAGAGGTAGCGTGGCCGGCCAACACTGGCGGAAGCCAGAATGGCCGCGTGTTGCTGGGAGATGAGCTCGCTGTCCGAGGACTGCTTCAGAAGTGGGTCCCTGAAAGTAACCGGCCCCTTGCTGGTCTGGGACTTGAGTTTCGGCTTTGGAGGCACTGGCGGCTTCTCGAGTACAAAAGTGTGTCCATCCGCAAAGGAAGTGTAGGTGTCGGTGGGCTCTCCGCTCTCGGAGGATAGCGTGGACATGCTGGAGACGGTGGAGATGGTGCTTGTGGTCTCCAGGTGGTGGTCACTTGAACTTCTGGTGTCCACCTCTTCCACTCCCGAGTCTGCAGCAGACTCTGGGGCGGTGGGGGCATCAGAGGGCTTCCCTGAGGGTGTTCCACCAGTGGTAGAAGGTATCACTGCTGCCGCTGGTACAGATGGCGGAGCAATGGCTGGAGGAGCCAGTTGGCTGATAGGTGTGCCAGCGGTGGTGACCAATACCCCGTTTGCAAACTCATCGGGGGGAGGCACCAGGCCAATCTTGGCCAGCTCCTCCCTGGTTTCCTCATCACTCGAGGACAGTTGAGCAGGTGGCAAAGTAATCGTGTATGTCTCCACTTCCTCCTCCGAACTCCCTTGTCCCACAGTCTTGTCCAGGGCTGGGCTGGCAGGAGCCTTTCCCACAGGGCTGGGCTGAGCCTCTGCCATGGACACTTCCACCAGCTCTGGGCCTGCCTCAGGGACAGGCATCTTCTCTTCCTTTACATCAAAGCCAAGGTCTTGGCTGTTGCTTGTTGCATGCACCATGATGAGGCCGGCTGTCTTCTGCTGCGAGGTGTCCACAATGCTGAGGATCATGGACTTCTTGGCCTCTGCCTTCTCCTCCACCTCTTCCACAGGAGTCTCGGTTCGCACCTCACCCTCTTTTCTTGCACTTGCAGGCATCCCCCAGGGGCTCTGAGTTGGGGTCAGTGGGCTGGGAGTGGCAGACTTGGCTCCGGGAGAATAGGCAGGAGACCCCCGGCCTTCAAGCGCCCCCCTCTCTTGGTCTTTGGTTCCAATGTCCACAAACAAAGGTGCCACCCGTTCAGTGTCTGGGCTGGGGATGGGGGTGGCTGCTCTGGAGGAGGCCTGGGCGGAGAGGGCCCGCCCCCTTGCAGCCAGCGCCAGCGCCAGGGGGGAGCCGGGGTCCAGGGGCTTCCCCGTTAGGGGGTGTATGAATGCGGAAGGGGAACTGCTGAGGAGCGGCTTCACAGCTGAGACAGGGGAAGGCAGGAGAATGTCCCGGCTCCCGAGCAGGCGCTCATCGATGGACCGAGATTGTTGCAGGGATGGCATGTCTATGGTGGGGGGGCTCCCCTCTACGGCCCCCACTGAAAGGAAGACAGTGGATTTCCGCTTCTCATCGAGGCGGCGGTCTCGGTCTTTCATGGCCCCTGCAACCGCAGTGGCGAAGGGGAGGCTGGCAGCATCCACTTGTTGGGATGGGAACTCTACTCCGCTCAGGCGGTGACCCCGCCGGGTGGGGGAGGGCTCCCGGGGGAAGCCCCCTGCAATGGAGAGGGCCGCCCGCTCCTGCGCATCCTCCACCTGCAGCTGCTTCACCAGAGGGCTCTTCTTCCGCTGGGGCTTGGCAGGGGCGAAGAGGCTGACACTGAATTGGCCCATGTTGGCGTACGGGTTGTCCACCCCACGTCCCTTCCGCTTCAGCTTCTCAGGCGGGGTGGCAGAGGGGCCTGGCCGGGGGATGTCAGTGGGCTCCACGGGGATGTGAGAGGAGTCTTGCAGGATGATCATGGAGCGGGCACGCTTCTGCCGCTCGGGGTAAGGGATGGATGCTCTGGCCTGGTCGTACATCTCAGCTGCGCTGATCACTGGGGACAGCCCGTGCAGTTTGGCCTCTAAGCCTGGCTTGAAGCTGGACCGGACGGTGTAATAGACCCTCCGTGGGGGTGGTGGTGGGTAAAAGGAGGGTGGTGGGCCTGTGTCAAAATAATAAGGGGAGGGTGGAGGGGGAGGAGCAGTTTGCGGTGGGGGTGGGATGCTGTGTCCCTCTCGGACAGTGTCTTGCATCGATGTACTTCGAGGGAATTTTCCATCCATTAAGGAAGCCACAAATTTTTCATCTTCGCCTGGAAACCAGCAAAAGAGAAAAGATTGGAGCTCCTCTGGGAGATAAAATGATGCCTCTCTGCCTCTGACTGGCCAGCAAGAGGGAATTCAAAGCCTGCAACTTAGGCAAGGCTTGTGGGGCCCATTGCTAGCTTCACCATAGGCGGTTGGCATTCCTGAGTCAGGAAATAGTATGGGAGGAAAGCTGCAGACCGATGCTCAAGGCTGCTCACCGGGAAGGTGTAGAGCCAGCAGGCTGATGTGCCTGGGGCTGGAGGAAGGCCAGAAAACTTCTCCCATCTGTCTTGGAAAATGCTCTTAGCATCGAGAGCCGTAATTTGTATTCTTATGGAGCCAGGTGTCTAAAAACAATACTGCTAAGCAGAACCAAGCCAGCTGGGTCCTCTTGCACAGGGCAGCATAATGTGCAAAGGTCCTATGAAGTGGGCACCGTGCTTCCAGGCTGGGCTGGGCTGGACATCTTCATGTTGCTGAGAGCAGCCGCAGCCTTTGCAAACCATGCTGGGATCAACTTTCTTGAGGGGGAATCTCATTTCGAAGCGCAAGAGGCCTTGTGCAGTGGACCCATCCCCACTACTCTTTGCGTCATTTGTGCAAAGAGATCATCACTCAAATGACGCAAATTATGTCATGTGCACAGAATATTGCTGCAAATATTTCGGGAATAACAGAGCCCCCCATTAGGCCATCAAAATGAGATTTCTGTTCATGCACAGTCACCAGGCAATGGAATGGGGGTCGTGGGGGCTGCAGGAAAGTGTTAGATCCTACCCACGTTAAGAATTTGGCTGTTCTACCTTTCCATTTTGGCAGCCAGTGAAGCTAACAGAATTTAAAAACAAAAGCAGAACATAAAAAACTGAACATGGATGAAAGTGGACAATTACATACGTACTAAGACCATTTTACAATTTAAAGGGTTCTGGAAAGGTGGCAGGCAGGGGCTTCCAAGGGAGGAAGCAGAGCAACAGCATATATAGGCGGATGGACCTATACAAAAGCGTCTCCTGTAGACGCCACAGCCAGAAAGGTTCCTGTGGGGCAGAGATGCTCTGAAGCCAGTGCCAGCATCCTGTGCCAGGTGCAACTGGCCATAGGCAATGCAAGGTCCCTATATACCTCGCACCAGTTGCAACATTTGGACACCTTCAAGGGTATTTACCCTGTGAATTTGTGACTCTTCATAATTCGTAACAGTCCCAGGTGGTGAAACTGTTGCTTTAGGAATGCTAGTTGCTTTCAGTCCCACCTGATGTACCCGAGTTCTTGTTTGGGGAACAGCTGGAAGGCAACAGGCTTATGCACACTGCCTTGAGTTCTAAGAAGAAAAGTTTCTGCCGGTCTTGTTCAATCAGAGCATTGGCATGTGCTAGACCTCATTGATTAACATCATCTGATGGAACTCAGGGTCTCTCATCACTTCGCCTGCCTTCCGGGACAGCATCGCTTCAGAGATTTGTGTGTCTTAGTACAAATGTGGCTTCTCCTTCCAGCCTTGGGTTTTAGTAGTTAGCAAGCCCCTTTAGACTTTCTTTGCTGAGTTGCAGAGAGGTCTTTTCTGAATCTCCTTTCTGCTTTATGATTTTAATATCACTCTAAGTGGTGTAAGTCACCCTGAGTCACTATAAATCAACAAATAAATAAAAATAAACTGCGTAACCCTGTCCACAACGGAATCCTCTTACATTCTCCTACAAATAGACCACGAGTTGTTTGAAGTCCTAGCAGGAGAGTGCAGCTATCGTATACACTTGACTGAAAACTGTTGCACTTCTGCCTGGATGGACATCCTCTTTCTCATCTTCAGGAAGGACATGCATGGAGTGGTAGGGAGGAAGGGGACATCTCCCTAGTCGGGCAGATCAGCCGAATCAACTATGTGATCAAGGTGGTGACTTATCCAAGCAACTTCTTCAGTCTGAGAAAAAGGTGTGAACACTACCTACTTCACTTACAGAGGTGACTTCTATAGACAGAAACATGGCTGTGCCATGGATTCCCCTGTGATTGCCATAGATTGTATAGATTGGCATTGTTGCCAATCTATACATGGAAGAAGTAGAGAAGAAAGCACTCAGCTCTTTCCAGGGGATGGTACCAACCTATTGGTTCAGGTATGTGGAGGACACCTAGGTGAAAATCAAGGTCCCGGAGGTACAGGCTTTCATAGACCATATAAACATGATAGACTTTAACATCAAGTTCACCAGGGAAGACACCAAGGACAACAAGATGGCATTCCTAGACTGTGAAGTTCTTCTTGGGACCTGTGGCAAGCTAGAAATAGAGA
>JANHZU010005070.1:21573-32521 GCA_032468055.1 Acrochordus granulatus | reverse complement strand
AAGTGGCAAATCCTTCCCTCAACAGAGGTGAGGCCTCAGGCACAACTTGTCCCCCATTTTTCATGCTGCTCTTTCATTAGTCCCCAGGAAGATTAAGGCCACAAGTTCACCAGGGAGGCCACACTTAATGACCCAGTTGGGGATGAGTAAGGGAATTAGGAGTCGAACATCTACATCCAAAGACTCTCTACCTATTCACATCTGTTATTGTCCATCTAATGAGCTTAATCAAGTGAGAAATGGCGCCTGGAAGACATATATGAGGTCCCCTAATTTTTCTCAGACTGAAGAAGCTGCTTGGATGAACACTGAAACATCTCGAACCAACAAGAGAAATCCAGTCGCCATGACCAGACAATTCTACCTGGACAACTGAGAATCTTCAACAACTCTTCAGGAACCTTTAAGAAGGTTGCATAATTCTTATCAGTAGCTGTGAGAAGCTATCTGGTTTCTCTCTCCAATCATTAATTTGTTAGTTGCTAATTGTTTTGTGAAATTCTCACCATTTTAAAAGTTATTTTTACAGTTATTATGTTGTATGCTGGTCTTTTATTGTGTCTGGTCTTAGACCATACATATGTTTTTGACTGGATCCTCCTATGTCGATCACACTTTTGTCTTATCCAAATTTAATGTCAGCTTGTTCAATCTCATTCTACATTCTGGCAACGTTCAAGAGTGTTGGACATTTCCCTGAAGTTCAGTGATGAGGAGGAAAAGCCAAGTTTGTCAACTTACTAATAGCTTCCACTTTGGAATTCTGGAAGACCTCCTGTGGTAGTGTCAGATAGATGTGAGAGCATGATGGAGACTTGTGGAACAGCCTGGATCAAAGCTGTTAGTGTCCCCCAGTGCCACACTGATGTAGAGGGCAAAGGGAATGGCCTTAAATGATGGAGGAGGTGCGACTACTGAGGCATCAGTCAGATAAGTGATACTTGAGCCTTGGCCAAGAAAGTAACTTGAGGAAAGGTCTCAGATGAGATCTTTCCTAATTCACCATAAAGGGATGGAAGGTTCCAAGGTTCTGTAACTAGAAATATTACAGTGAAAGTTGTTCTGACCTATATGGCGTTGCTTCTTAGTCTGGTCTACCTTGTAGGACTGACACTTCTGAACACCACCTTACAGAAAGGACTAGAATTAGCTCTATCAGATAGCTAATGGAGATGGCAATGAAAGTCATGGAGAGGTCCAGAAGAGCTAGGCTCTATCCCTGATCCACTTTCTACCTTGTTTAATTGAAAGCAGTCTAAATAATCAGTTTCATTTAAATAATCTGGAGTTGTGAGACTGCTACTGTCTCAACCAATTTCCCAGGAAGTGACATCTCATGTCCGCCTTGAATGAACACCAGAATTGGCAAGCAAACAAGCATCTCAGGCTGACTTGCAAATACCCAGGACAACTGGGCTGGCCGGCAAAGGATGAGGGTCCCAATCCTGAGCAGTTGGACAGCTCACTGATGAGTTGATGGTTTGTGACAAAGGTACCATCTTTGGTGATACAGGAGCACCATTCAGATGCTGGCTTAGCATTGCACTTGGAATGAAGTGGCCCTCATTGACCAGATCCAGGTGGGGCTGTCCAAGGAAATAATGAATTGGTCTGAATTAACTGCATGGAGACATTGCAGGCACTTTTCCAATTCTGCCTGGGCATTGAACAAAAATGGATCAGATCCAGCCCTGCTAAAATCCCACATTCTGTAGACTTCCTGTTCTAGTAGAACCTCCAGCCAAGAGCCCATACAAATCACTGGCATTCAAGCTCTATTAACACTTGAGGAGAAATCCCAACACTGATGGGGGGTCTGATGTCCATGAGAACTCAACTGTCCACCATGCCTAAATCCACACCATACTCTGATGAAATACATAGTGGTCACCATTGTGCTTTGGATCCACATCAAGCCAAAATGTTGTCCTTGGGCAAGGAGTGATTCAGGGAGCACCATGGACTTCACGGAGGTTATGTTTGCTGATGCCCAGGGATTCCCAGCATGCCATTCAGTCTCCCTTTGTCATTAAAACGATCAGTAGGTGAACTCTGCTGTCTGGTCCCATAGCCTGGGTAACAAAAAAAATTCCAGATGCAACTGAAGGATCACCCAGAGCGGATTAAATTCTGCCTGGCCGCCACTCCCTACCTTCCAGTAGTCTTGGGACTCAAATGGCTTCCAGACGCATGATCCCTGCATAGTCAAAGGGACTCATCACCCTCGGAGTTTCCCACTGCAAGTTATGGGAGGACCCAGACCATGTTCATGCTCTACAGCTGATTCAAAGTTTCCCATCATTGCTCTCCCCAGAAGCCCAAGGTTCTGGCTGTTTTGCCTGCTCTGATTTAGAGGATGCTGATGCCAAAAGGCAAACAGCTCTGGGTGCACCGGATGGATGTTAGCCCTGGCAATCAGCAAGCAATCAAGTATCTAGACTATGACAGCAACAGAGGATTAGTCCCTATCCCCAGACACGCTGTACACTCCAAATAGCAGAACAGAGGCATCTAGTATGCTTCCTCAACAGGTAAGAGAAGCATCAGCTGTAACTGGTTCTCATATGGCTGTGGTCCTATATCAGGTTAACCTTTCCTGAAGTCAAGAACAACTAATCCAACTGGGACTCTGCATGCACCACCTCTGAATCCCATAAATCCAGAAATGTTATCATGATGAGCTGGCATGACTAATGTCTTTCCTGTGAATGCCTTGAATCCTGACCTTAATCTGACTGTACTGCTGATCTACTGACTTAAGACTCACTCCAGGCAAGATTAATCTTCCTCCTGAAGCACATATCCAACTGCATAACTGCCATTGCTTGTAAGTCCTTTTGTAATTCTAAGATACGGTCTGCATTTAATCTCCATGTGTATGCTTGCCCTAGACCAGCAGAAATGGAACATGCAAGGCTGGCCTTAACCATGGAAATTCTCCTATCTAGGGTGGGCTTCTTCAGGAAAGGGTGACCTTCTTTAGGTTAGGGGAACAAACTCCTGCCACAAGGAAGCACTATCCTTCAACCATGGAGCAAGTCCTACCCACTGCTGATGGATTTATCAGTGAGAAACAGTGGGGGTCATTCAGAATTTGGTATCCTTCATCTCTACACATATCCTACAAATGGAAAAAAGACTCCACAATAACAGGGCAAGCAGTGCTGTGATTACAATCCTAAAACTTCCCCCAATACTGCTGTGCAAGTGAAGAAAAACATAACTTGGTTGGCAAAGCTCTATGCTCTGCTGACTGAGGAATTCTGGGAATTGAAGTCCACGCATCATAAAGTTGCCAACCTTGCTCTATGTGAACTGCTCCCACATCCTTCTTCATAAACCTAAAAACAATGCCCGTTTCTTCTGTGTTAAAACGATAGAGACAGAAAGTGGCCACCCCCTTTGCTGTCCCAGTTGTAGCAGAGCAGGAATTCAAAGGGTCTCCAGGTGGGCCTCATCCTGCCCAGGAATGTTCTGCCTGAGGCTTTCTCCGCTTGCGCTCCAGTTGACTTTCCATCTGTCTCATGGCTCTAGAAATCCCAGGGAATGATGATGTGCACAATGTATGTTGCACGATCCAGCCAAAACATCGACCTCGGTGGCTTTGGGTTAGTTATTGGCATGTCACCATCTTGAAGAAAGTCCAGCAGGATCGTAACCATGAGCTTCAAGCTGAGAAATGGGTAAGTTCTAAAGCTGAAGGCAGAATCATCCATAGAGCAAGGCCAATCGTTGCGCACGAGACTCGGTTCTGCAGTCTTCCGCTTGCAAATGAAGTCCTCTTTGGCATCTCCCCTTCTCTCCACTGCACGTCCTTCTGGAGGTGTTAATCTGGGCTTCACCTGGAAGGATTCCACGAGGGATGCACTCTTGGATCGCTGCTTGGCCCCTGACACGTTTCCGCATCACATCAAGGAAAACCAGCTTGGAATCTTCCAGGCCGTGAATCACTGCCATTTGTTAGCTGCTCCTGCCTCCAGAACATTTTCCCACAGGCAGGAGGAAGGACTGGCATCTCTCCTTGAGGGGAGGGGCCCGGAGCCATTGTTCTGGGCGTTGACAGATGACAGAACGGCAGCAATCCTCAGAAGTGTCACCAGACGCCCCACGGCTCCCCACAGGTCTGCCTGCCACGAGATTCCTCTTCTGCTCTGCTTCCAACTGGGATTCTCCCACTGCACCATGTCCCTGCTATGCCAGGGAGTGCCGTATCTCCTTCTCCACCTGCTGCAACCTCTTGGATGAAAGCCAGACCAATAGAGTGGCCTCTCCATTCCGGAGCGTTGCATTATTTTCAGCTCCAGCAGGAAAATTTCCCACAGATTTTTCTCCTCAGACTCTGATAATTTTGACATTCATTCTGCTGATATTCCCGCTATGCAATGTATAAATAGGCAGAAACCTCCCTCCCTCCCTCCCTTTCCTTCTTCTTTTTCCATCCCATCCCATCCCATTCCACAGCAACAGCCTTACTTGCATCTGTCTGTCTCACCAAGAAGCAACTGTCGGAGTTCCCACAATTAAGGCAGTTAGTCTGATACCCGTTTCCTCTTGTTACCCCAGCCTGAAGATGACTCTGTGAGGGAAACTGACCTGTCCACAACAGGGTCTGTGACTCACACAGATTTCCTTGGGACAAGCATCTCACTGGTGTGCAACCCACAATCTGTCTCGACTTTCTGGACTGTGACTTTGCTGCCGGAAGTCCAAGATGAGGCCACCTCATTCCACAGGGCTGCCTGAAGAGCCACGTGCATCACGGGAAACAAAGAGAGCATCCACCTACCTACAGATTTGGTCCGTGGGAGGCCTTTGCGGAGGGAGACGTGGGGTTTCTCTGGCCCAGCATGTGTTGCCATCCCCTGCCGCTCGAAGAGGGACTGGAAAAGAAACGAGAAAAGGCAAGTGCTACTTGCTCTGAATGGAGATCACAAAAGCATCTTCTCCCCGCCTTCAAACGACTGGCCCTGAAGGCCACCTTGGGGTGGGGGGAAAACGCAAGGAAGCCTCCAGGCCCATCGATTCCAGGATGGCCAGATCTTGTTGGCATTCAGCTGGGGACCAACCATTGTGGCTTGATAGCCATGAGACCATCATGGCCAGATGGCTAACTCTTCTCTGTCAAGAGAGCACATGAGCGATGGGGCTGGGAAGGTAGAAGTGGCTGAATTCCTGGGACTGAATCCCCAGTTCAGACCAACACTTTTTAGTGGTAGACCACCAGTTCACAGTGGCCATCTGCACAGCATACTTAACCTGGCCAATGAAAACCCAGCATGCCATTCTAGGGGTTCTGCAAACTGAAATGCAGTGGCCAGGTTAAACATATTGCGTGAAAGGCCAGCTGGGATGCTGAAATGAGGAATGGCCCTTTTCCCCAGTATTTCACAAGCATGGCCTTTCTGCTTGGAAACTCTTTGGCCAGACAGGCTGGTTCACCTTTGAAGGATAACCCAAAGAGGCCTTTAATCACACTGCATGACTGAATTGTGGGGCTTCCAAGCCTCCTTTCCCCAAGAGAATGTTGGTCTCCCATCATTGATGATAATCATAACTGTTTGGGTTTCTCATATGCCCATGGAATGCAACCTTCCCTAAACTGGCATCCTCTGGACTTTCCAGAGGAAATATAGCATTCTGCCATGCTGGATGGGAATTTTATGAGCCCCACCATCACTCCCCAAATGGGAAAGGAACAGCCTTCGGCAGCCAGCCTGGAAATTTAGAAGGGATGTTGCATTCTGATCAGGACAAATGTCTCAGTTGTCAAAAGGAATGTCTAACTGAGCTGCTGCCATAACCATTTGGCCTGCATCCATTTGTCTGCAGAGGAAACAGGTTTGCCTCACCAGATGTCTCTGACCTTCCTCAACTTAGTTTCAGGATGTAGCCCCAAACCCAGCACTTTCCCAGCTTTCTCACACTGATCTCTGCAGGAGTGATTCGCCGGCTGGTCGGTCGCTGCTTCACTGTGGCTGCCCGGGAATCTGCTTCCACAAGATCTGCTCTCAGTGAGGGCTCAGCTGCTGCCAAGATCTCATCCAACTTCTCTGCAAGGTCAAACACACCATACCTAGTTAGCTAGGTCTGCACTTGAAACCATGCCCTGATGCAGGGTCTAGACTATCCTGCAGAGTGGGGGAGTGCCTGGTAGCGAGGCCCAAGCTTCCCCATGGGCTCTGGCAGGAGAACCTGGTGCACCCTTCACCCTGTGGAGAAGGTCTCCTTGAAGCTCCTCAGAGCCTGGAAGGAGCACCGCCTTCCTCTCCCCAAAGGCACAAGTGCTGGAGAGCAGGCGGGCTCCCAAGTCTTCCCAACAGCTGAGGGACCTTCCTATGTTAAAGCTGAGCTCCTTCCAGCCTTCTCCTTCCTCAGCTGATCCCAATATCTGAAGGAGCCCAGGTGTCCTTGCAGCTGAAGGAAGCAAACCTGGTAAGGAAACAGGAGCACTTTCCCAGCTTCCTTTGCTCTCAGGCACATGTGCTCTGTAGATTCACTTCACCCCCTTCATATTTCTCAGATTGTGTTTTAAGACAAACTGGTGCTGACTTTCTGTCTCTGGAATACTTCTTGCACCAAGTGTCCCCTTCAAAGGATCCTGTGCCCCTCCAAGAGTCTGGACCTGATCTGCTTACTTGTCCTTGCCTTTTGCTGTGCAGCATCAGTCCTTCCTTGCCTCACACCATCAAATACGATTCCTCTTTCTTAGCAACTCATTGTGTCAAGGTACGGCTTTTTATGCTATTTCTACCCACAAGCAAGAGGGGGTTGTATTTGGGTGAGTAATTATAAAGCAACTTGGATCCAGAGAGGTTCCAACCTGAGCCCTTCACCACCAACCCCTGGCAGGGCTCTTGCACTCATGTCTGTCCCCCATGGTGTTCCCACACTGGTTGTGTTCACAGAACATACTTAACCAAGTGAGTTGAAGCTTTCAGCACTTGCAAAATACAGCATAGGTGTTCAGTGTGGCGGTGAGTTTATGACTTGCTGAGTGTATACAAAAAATGGGCTAATTCAGTAACCAGGTTAAGTGTGTTGTGCAAACTCAGTCAATGATATGATCTAGGTGACCAGCATGTGAAAAATTAGTCATGCTCGGCTCCCTGACTGCAGCAGGTGAATTGCCTCTTGGGTTCCTGACAAAGGCCAGCCAAAGAGCCTCCTAACTCGGCTGTCCCCTTAGGACCAGACTGGAGCCCTGTTGCCACACATCCCTGGCCAAGAAGCATGCAAGCTGGGCAGCTGGAAGCCCCCCAGCAGCATTTGCAGAACCCTGAGCCCCTCTCCTTCTGGGTGGGGATGATGCCAGATCACCGTCTCCTATGCCTTTATCTTTTCAGAACTGAACTTGAGGCTCTGGGCCTTCAGCCAGACAAGTAAAATCTTCGCACGTGGGTCATGAACACAGCCAAGAGCTTCAGAAGAAGACACAAGATTTCCTGGCTCCAGATCTCAGTGGCAGTGTTGGAGTTTGGGCTGGATCTGTAGGCACAGAGCTCTGGGTTCCAGTTACCTATCTTGCTCCTGATCTCTAGACATGGCTGGGCAGGAGACCGACTGCTATTCTGCCCCACTGGATCCAACAGTCTTGGCCTATGCCTGGTTTCAGCCCACAGTGTTGTTAACCCAGCCACAATGTGTGAACCAGGCCCTCTTTTTAAACAAGCCATGGTTAAAGGCATCCTACCTACATGCTGTGAAGAAACCAGGACTAAGCAGTCAAATGCAGCTTTGGCATTTGTGAGTTGGACAGAATCTACAGTGTTTGTAAGAAGAGAAGCCACAAAAGGCTGATTTCTCCTGGCTAGTGAAAGAGCCGCAGGAATCTTCCACCCTTTTCTTCAAGGGAAAGTGCAAAGATGCTCTTAGCAGGAAACATCACATGTTTTCTGGCTAAAAAACCCCCCATGACGCTGATTTCATCTTCCCTTTCGGAGGGGATGTTCTGCATTCGTCAAGCTCCTGTATGTGATTTTAATACGCAGCCTGAAATCTGACAAGCGGTCATCACCCTCAACTGAGCAGATCTCCTCAGCAAGCTGACCCCAACCAGAAGTTAGCCTGCAGTCCTTACAGCCTCTGAGATGTCTTCTCTTTCAGCAGGGCTGTTGCAACAGAGCGCAAGGGAGCTTCCCCCTCTGGCAGAACTTGCTGCCCTGCGCGATCCATGCCATCTCTCCCGGCTGCCAGAAACTTTCCAAAATCTCCAGCTGGGGGCTGGGCCAGGCCGGCTTCTTGGCAAGACTCCGGAGGACGAAGGTTTTCTATGGCCTCCTCCGTTTTTCCTTGATGCACCACTCAAACATCTCATCCCTCCTTAGTCTGACTGGCACCCCTTCACCCACCCCAGGACAGATGGCATTGCCAATCTGTCTCATTCTCCAGCTCCATTTTATCATCCTCTCCCTTTCTCCAGCTTCTTCTCCACCTCATGAATGGCCTCCAGAAGGCTTCCAGTACAAGATGGTCTCATCTGCCCTACCAGGCCAGGGATAATCTGCTTCATTCTTTGCCGACATGCTTTGGCACCCCAAGTCCTGTATCTTCTAGTCTGCAGCTGAGCTGGAGCACTACATGTTAAAACTATCCAGGAACTAAGCAGACTTAGCATAATGTGGGAAAGCAGCTACAAAATCTCTCACTAATCTGATGTCTGATGGACTCGCTGGCTGGGCTCATATAACTCACTTGGTCCTAAAGCTGGACTTACAGAATACAACTGCTGGTTTCACATGACATGTTATGTATAGACATATAAATTCTAACTGTGGGAGAAAAGAGGGCTGAGTCAGGGGGAGGTGTCAAATGTGGGATCAGCCTGGAGTCTCTATGTAGCACATGCATAATAGATCCAGTCCCTCTTGAAGGCTGTTGGACCTTATCTCACAGCTGCAGGTGTTCAGCCACCAGTTGAGCAGATTCTTGTAAATATGCAAGACTAAATAAATCTGTTAGCTTGAATCTTGCTGCCTGGGCTTTATATTTCCTGCCTAATTAACATGGCTTCATTTGGTGAACAGACTCATACCACATGTTAAGGCTCCAGGAGGCCTAACTGAAAACTATATAAATCCATTTTAACCCTGGCTGTCTCATTCAGAATCAACCATGGTTCAACCAGGGTGCCACTGAGAAGAAAGTGACTGAAGTACTGATCCCGAGTTCAGTGTTAGATCAGCAGAGTAAGAACAGGCAAAGATGGTCTTGGCCTCTGGGTCCCAGAAGATTTAGAAGCAGCTGGCAAATGGCAGAGGAAGATCCCTATTTAGCAGGAGGAACCCTGAAAAGCCATCCATCAAGAAACAGCTCCCTTATCACCTGCCTGAACTATACCAACTTGAACCTGGTATCCTCCAGTTGTGTCAGACTACAACTGCCACACTGAACCGGCAAGGTCTTGGCGTGCATTCTCAGCCCAAACTCATCCCATGCAAGATAGAAGGGAGGAGCAGCCAGAACCCCAAAATCTTGTCCGGCTCATCACCAGATCTTGATACCGGGGCATAACAGGAGCTGTCTTGTCATCTCTGCCTTCCTGACTGTGATGAGGAAGAGTCTGGAGGTGACTCAGTCAACCCACAGCCAAGCCCAGGTAGGTATTAATTGATCCCTTTTATCATGTTTGGGGAAGCGCTTTTAGCGAGCAGAGAGAAGGTTAGAAGTTTCCAGACAGATCCCACAAGGGAATGTGGAAATAACCAAGGAGTCCTTCTTGGCCAGAAGAAGGTAAAAGGCCTGGAGGGAGTGGGACACACTTGGTTTCCACTTCAAAGCACAAAGTTGGCTTTGAGGGGTCACTTGGGGTTTTACTCTTCAAGAGCTATTTGTGGCATGCATGAATGGCTATTGGGAAACCACTTCTCTCTTCAGATACCTACGGAAAAAATACTCATACACATCCCACACACACTTTACAGCAGTGTTTCTCAATGTTGGCAATTTGAAGATGTGTGGACTTCTGGAAGATGTTTAGACATCTTCAGGGTGCCAACATTGAGAAATGCTGCTTACCGATACTGATACTTTATTAATATGCTTTCCTACATATTGCATTTTTCAGCACAGATGGAGTTGCTGTACCTATGATACTCTCATTCTTTATATCCCCCTGAAAAGTGTACAAAGCCTTAAATGCCCAGCCCTTGAATGCTGCAAATGGCTGGAACATCCCTCACGTTAATAAAGAGAGAGGAGAAGAGCCCTCTGACATCACTTGCATGTCTCTGCCAGCCCCCCTCCAGCCTGGTTGGCATCTGAGGGCTGGGAACAGCTGGGGAACTGCTGGAAGTGGTGCAAATGCTGCCTTTCCAGCAGAAGCCCCTCAGGATTCAGCCACTAAGGACGCCCTCCTGCCCTTGGCCCTGTGCAGACTGGAAAAACACCTACTCCCACGCTGGGGAGGGAGGGAGGGGAGAGGGAGGGGCCACCTGAACCCAGAGGATCCCCCAGGATGGGGAGTTGCACTCACCCCCTTTCCTCCTCCGCATCGAGGCTTGGAATCAAGAAACAAAGTACAAGACGTCAATGGCAGGTTGGCACGCTTTCCTCCCCTGGGCTGCACCCCCTGCCTCTGCCAAGAGGAGACAGTGCCTTGGTTGAGGGCCCCGGTGTCTCCCCCAAATTGGGGAGGAGCAGCATTCTGGGACGCCACCCTGGACACACTTCCCACAAGACAGCTGCGCCAGCCCATTCCCTCACACAGCATGTGCTCTTTCCCCACAGCAGCAAGGCTTGGAACCAAGGCATTTGAGTTTTCCTTTGCCCTCTCCAGCCCTCTTTCCTCAATATTACAAGCTGGAGGGGAAAGAAGGTCCCTTTCAGCTGAACCACAAAGTGCATCAGGGCCTTTCTACCCAAAGAAGAGAACTTATAAATGTTGAGTTATTGCCTGGGATCTGGTCCTCCCTTTCCCCAACTGCCACACCCCGTCCCGCCACCCACCCGC